>CAIGRS010206685.1:0-16776 GCA_903798395.1 Fraxinus floribunda | reverse complement strand
CATCAACAATATAAAACAAATTTTCGATCTCTACACTCATTAGTCAAATTTCATCTTTAGTGGATCACTTTAATTGACTAATACACTTTAAATAATAGCACCACACATTTTAATATATTACGTGTGGCCACAATTATGTTAGAATTTTCCAACAACTTTTAGTCTTTAATTATGTATTAGAGCTTTTAATCTTCATCAATATCTTTTAAATTTAGTCAATGCTTAATTATTTTTAAATTGAAATAAAATATTAATTGCTGAGATTTTTTTCAATTTTCAATCCAAATTAATATTTGTGCACCAATCAATGACTGGTTGATCAAATCGAATATTTGATATTTCTTGCGAATAATCAATAATATTTCATGGTGTTCTTTATAAATCAACGTATTTTTACATTGTTATTTTTGTTAGTTATATTTCATGCATTCGCCTACATCATTTTCCAAGTATATGGAAGCTTATCAATTTTTAACAATGTCAAATAGATTCATCCATGTTCATATTACTATAGAAAATTGATTGCAAATGTTAAATTTTCATGGGCTTGTTCCACTATTTTCCAAGTTTCAACAATTCAATATGAAAATAATTTAGAAATTAACTTTGAGGGGTTGCTCAATTAGTGAAGACTTGGGTTTGTTTCCCAATGGTCACCAGCTCGAGTCCCCTCAGGGCCACTAAGGTGAGTACCCAACCGTGGGATTAGTCGATGTGCGCACAAGTTGTCAAGGACATCCACGGTTATAAAAAAAATAATTTAGAAGTTAAGAACTTCTTACTTATGCCGTTCATTATTTATTTATTTATTATTCATTTCAGTCCAGATTTGACACTTTTTATCTCGGTATGATCCTCGTGACATCTTTCAATACTTGATGTGCAATATCCTTCTTTGATTCATTTTCTAATGTCCAAAATGATATTCTTTTGAAAATTTTCCAACATTTGGGAACTTTGTGAAGGACAGAAAATGAGGGAATTGAAAATTCCGGAAAGGGATTCAGCTAAGGGCTTTCGATTATGAGCCTTCGGTTGTTGATGTATTACTATTACTAAATTAAAAGTCATGATAATCAAATACATACATATATGTTGCCCATTAGAAGATTGTACAAATATAATTATATCAAAATATTACGTAAGAATATCCGTAGTAAAATGAATTAGTGTTCACCTATGGAATGGTTATTTATTTGAAAATTAATGAATATTTCCGTATGTGCTATCCTGCCATGCATCTTTGTCGTTTAAAAGTGATGGTACAGATTTTCACATTCTATTATTAACGATTTTCAACGTGTAATAAAGTGGATAGAATGACGACTTACTACTTTATTGAAAAATACTTAAAACATAGAAATGTAGATACGCAGAAAATTCGAAGATAGTCGAGGCAAGAGTGTATTCTTTTTCTGATGAAAATTGAACTCAGAAGTTTATGTAGAAGAAATGAAGTGCAAAAGAATATTGAATAGTCAATAAACGCATTAGTTGAGGAAAGTAGAGATAAAAGTTTGCTACCAAAATCTCTACAAGACAAATGATATACCATTAGAAAATAGGAAAATGCTACAAGTACATAGGAGGATCCATAAGGGTGTCCATAATGGACACCCGGCACCCCCCTATTGGAGGGAGTGTCGGTGGATCCCCCTATGTACCTCTAGCACAACCCTAGAAAATAATTGAATAAAAAGTTTTAACATTTTTTCACGGATTGCGTA
The DNA here is from genome assembly GCA_903798395.1 of Fraxinus floribunda. Taxonomy (NCBI): domain Eukaryota; kingdom Viridiplantae; phylum Streptophyta; class Magnoliopsida; order Lamiales; family Oleaceae; genus Fraxinus; species Fraxinus floribunda. The sequence goes on along the minus strand of CAIGRS010206685.1, from coordinate 15,049 downwards.
CCAGAAAGTCGTACACGAATTACTTAAATCGTCTGTTCACGAAAATATATTACGAATTAAAATAATTGCAAGTGTACGGTTCTTTAACAAGTAATGAAGTGAATTTGAGTCCAAGTATCGCCACATAAAGATTGATTAGTTCAATTTTAATTATTGCGACCTTAACTGAAACAAGAATAATGTGATGTGTTTGTTTGTAACAAAATTATAAATAAAATAAGCAACTTGTGCAATTAACTAAAGTAAATATAAATTATTCTAAATATAGTTAATTTCAGTACTTCAACTTTTACTCAAATGTATATTAGTCCTCAAACCTCCATCCATTAGCCAATTGATCTTTTTTTTCTTTTCCAATTGCCTAGAAACGAGTCCAAAACTGAAATAAGATATAATTATCCTAAGTTAAGTAAAATCCAATACTAACACGTTACAAAATTTTAGTAATATAGCCTCGAATAAGTGCACAAAAATACACTTACCGTCGTCCAAGCACCTTAGTAGAGCCCCGCTAGAGCAGGAAACCGCTATCACGGGCTCACTATTGAGGTTATTTACCTATACTTTTAGAGTTCTAATATTTTGATATCCCGATATTAAGTATCATATCATACCAATATTTAAACGAATAATTTATTTATGCCGAACTGTTGATGACATGATTAATCATCAGAAAGCTGTAATTATGTTATGCACATCTTGAATTCGGATAAAATCAGTCCATGACTCAATTCCGAGTCATAACTTAAAATTCAAAACATTATACTAACAACTTGAATGCTTTTGGCCCCACCAGTGTTTTCCTTTGTTCCTTCATTATCATAACTTAAATTAGAAGCATTGCCCCACGCACTAAAACCAAGTTGCAATAAAATACAAAAAATGGAGGACTGGACGCTGATTAGCCTTCTTGGTTTGTAGCCAAGCCACCCAAACCATATCATCAATCAAGCGGACACGTTCACATAACTTTTTCTGCTATTATTGGTCGCAGATTCATCAATTTTTTTCATATCCCCATGGATGGAGAGGACCCGTTAGCTACAAAATTGACTTGTGTCGATAGGGACTTCAACCTAACCTTTTAGCTACATTGATTTTCACGTCTTGAGTTCTGCATATATGTGTGCTTATGGACGTTGATACATGCAAGACCCCTCGGGCACACCAAACATGAGATGGTCCAATGTCGATCATGCTATGAACTAGACCGTTACTATAGCCAAGTCGAGCCTCCTACAGCCTGCAGGCTATGTGTGTTAACAGCATGCAGGCCCATCTTTCAAAAAGAGCAAAAAAAAAATACCGCACAAACATATGCATAAAAACTAAAATAGTTGTAACGTCGTGTTAGACCCCTCCAGGTATCGTACGGCTCAAAAATAAGGTGTCGGTTGTACTAAATGAAATGAAAAGAAGAATTTATCGACTAATATCAAGACATTTGATAAATTACATCGTGCTCGAAAAATGCAGGTACAACTGGAAACCAAAAGTTCATCAGAACATATTCACTCAAAAAGTACCGTATTTGACTCTCCAACATACCGCAGGGCCAAGTGATCAGAACGAGTCAGCAATAATGGAGCTTCCATCAATGATTCAAATATAAACAAACAAATTTGTTCAAACACTCGATGAATTTTGTAAGATGTTCTAATTTAAAGAACAAGAAGTTTCCACGATCCACTGTCAAAATTAACTGCTGAAATGATCAAAACACAAAATAAAGAAGACAGTGATTCAAACAGGCATACCGAGGATTCTCAAGTATTTACAAAATAGATTTTTCCTTGGCAAGATTTTGTTCTACAAATTATTTATCAAACATAAGAGGAGAGGGAAAAAATCAACGAACAAACAGAACAACAGATTCTTCTACATAGACGACAAAGAATATTTACAGCAGTGTCTTTCTGCTACTTCCACCTATCACAACTTCCGGGGTAAAGCATGAACCAAATCTACCAACAAATCCTAAAACAAGCCTGCAGAACTCGTTCTCTTCGGTTGTTATGGTAATGGAAAACCACTCTCAAAACTGGCAAGAAGTCCCGAGCCTCTGCCTCTGCCTTTGGCCAAGGGTGACAGACTTGCGCTTGTCAAATGCAGGGTAAAGCAGCTCTTGGAATTTCTCCAGAAACAGTGCCCATTCTTCCTCGTTCATGTCTGCTAGCTTCACGAAGCTCACACTCGCAGGAAGCTGCTCATTTGCACTCCTGTGGCCTGATGATGAACCGGCAAGATAGCCATGATCGGGCTTTGCTCCTGAAAAATTTGGTAACTTTTGGTTCTTCTCACCTAAGATAGTATGTTTGAGTGACATGGATAGTTTTGAAATGGTAGGGATCCTTTCAAGGATTGGGACTCCAACGAATTCCTTTTCCTCGTCTTCTCTCTCACTTTCCTCTTCCTCGTCCTCTTCAATGCTTTCCTCTAGTTTATACAGGGCAGTTCGGCCATTAACGCCTCCAAATCCAAAATGAAAGGATGTTCCTGCCATGAAGTCCTCAGAGGCCATTTTGGGAGAAAAATCAGACCTGCCATCTTCATAATCTATGTCAAACTGAAACTCCTCGACTTCAGCTCGAGCCTTGGGAGACATGTCCTCTGCAACCAGCCTTTTTGCTTCCATGCATACAACCTCAAGCTCACTAGGTTCCTCTTCACCACTGCGAAACTCACGACTCATCATCTCACCTATCTCAGCAAGACACAGCCCATTGACAGCAGCTTCTTTGAGGAAAATTGTGCATAAGACCAGGACTCGCAGACAAGCCTCTCGAATCATGGGGAGTTCACTTCGCAGCATCTCTGAATCTGTAATAGGATCAAGATTTTTTATATACTCAAGCTCGTCATCTGAAAATGGGATTGAAGCTTGAGGCCAATGGATCCATTCAAAATATGGGTCTTCCAAACATTCTGGCAAGCAGAGGCCATGATCAATAGGTATAAGTTCCACTTGACCAAACCTGCCAACACCGTCGAGTTTCCTTACTAAAAGATTACCTGCATGCCTATCTGTGTTAAGAATCCTAATGTCTAGTATCCCAATGCGATGCACAGCAGCAACTGGGAAACTTGAGGTTCCATGGTCACTGGCATCAAAATCGTGGGGAATGAACTGTTGAAAAGAAGCAATCTTGCTAACATGCGTCTTGTTTTGAGGCTTGTTTCCATTCACACCATCATTGACGTTAAAGATTGAGTGAGTGATCTTCACCAATGCAGTAGGTGGTACATTTGCAAAATGATCATAGTCAAGAAGAAAAGCAGCCACTTCTCTGAACCCTGTTTCTCCAACCCGCACAGAACGCTTTAAGCCAGGTTGACCAAGAGCTTTTCCAACAAAACCTTTCGGATTGTTTGGTGCAAAAGGTTCTTCATCTGTTGGTTTCACAATGGCAACACTCTCGCCTCTTTTGTTTCTGAAATAATATGCTCCTCCAAGCCCACCATGAACAGGGAGAGGATCAACTCCATTCCTTATCCCCTTATCAATTTCCTTAACAAGTTGTTTCATCTTGGCATAACATGTTGACTTTCCCAATATCTCTATTGGGCCACTTTGATCTCTCTGTTGGCCGTCCCTCGCAGTAGGAGAGAGACAGGGAGTTGACGAGCTTCTATGCATAAAGTTGCGAGTTAGAAGAAGATGATAATCATTTCGAATGGCACTGAGGTCATTCTTCAACACCACATCGCCAAACGTCAAAGAACTCTCCTCAGTCGGAAGGTTTAGTGCAAGCTGCAACCTCCGCTTCACAGTATGTGCATTGTCACTCCGGTCCAACTCCATCCCCAAAACGCAACCCGTCTCTGTTTGTACAAACACGCGTCTCCTTCCTGCTGATTTTCCTTCCATCCTGTTGGTTCCATTGCACTCCCCATTACCAAGTGGGCTTTTGAACACTGCCACAGCCATCTGGGTCTGAACTGGGCTATCCAAGTTAGGAGACATGAACCACAGAGAAAGACCAACAACGGTTCCTCTCACAATTGGTAATAGAGATGGCAACAGGAGAGAGCTTCTCTGTCACTCTCAAATGAACGCCAAACTCAAATCCCAATTGCGTTTGAACCAGATAATTATCCAATCCAACAGCGATCATCAATCAGCAAGCCAAGATCCAAACCACTGCCAGCCAAACAATGCCAAAATACAGAACAAGGCACAGTAATGATTTAGAGAGAGACTCCGAGTCTGTGAGCACTACATCTAGAGGGCCATCTGTTGATTCAGACAAATACCGGATATTGATACTCAAGAAATTAGAAAAAATAAAATAAAATCATAAAAGCTAATAAAACTACTCTAATCAACTCGAAATTTTAAGAAAACTCAACATTACAAACTAAACCAACAAAACTCAATGATTCAATATTTCTTTTGTAACATGAACAACAATTATTGAGACAAATACCAAACAAATGCACCGTTGAGTTTTGTGAATATAAATCATGCCTTCATCAAGAATTCCAAAAATCTAACCATTGAGACCGTAGGTTTCTCCATTTACCTTTATCTTGCTACTAAAGAAATATAAGCAAGCAAATAATTTTACAACGTGAATCTCAGGCAAGCAAGATCAACCACTCACTATAATATTAATTTCACAATCAATGCCGAGCTATTTCTTAAAAGAGTACATCAGCTTATACACGTAATTTACCCGTATTTAATAAATTAATTAAACAACATTACTGTCATTTATTCCACTCGTTTTTCTCCAACACTTATCTTATAAATGGAAAACTTAATCCTAAAATAGTTCTTCAAATAAAATAATTTCTTCCTCTCGAGAAAAAAGGTGCAATCCAATTAAATGATTCAAGAACCAATCCCAAAGCTTTGATTTACACAATAATCACAAAAATAAATACAAAATTCAAAAAAATTAACTTACCAGACGGCCAGATCTGAAGGATTATTGCTCCGTTTCCCTGTTTCCCTACAATATGTAGACCTTCCAACAAACTAAGTTGAGAAAATGCCGAATCAAAACGGTCGGGACAATAGACAACACACGGTTCAACAGCTAGGATTTAATCCCAAGATTTTCTCCCAAGAAATCCCCCTATTGTCCAAGCCACCCGAAACCCTCTTCTTCTTCCTTGCTCTACACTCTCACACTTTAATCCTCTCTCTATATCTACAGTAGAATATATGTATATATTTATAGATAAAATTAAAATCTTAGTTTTTCTTTTTCTTTAGTTTTTTGGTCTTCTTAGAATGTTCCTTTATAACTCTCTACAGTGACTAATTTTACGCGTGAAGTGCGGTTAGTCTAAACAGACCCGGGTTATATATTGACACATGTGGAAGGGTCTGGAATTTGGACTTCGATCCGTTTGATGAGAAGTGTTTAGATGATCTGAGCCGTTGAAGATGTGATAACGTGGAGATAAGTGATTGGGTATTGACGTGGCTCGCTTAGCGAATTCCGGGGTTTTACAATTCACATACCCTAGATTGATTTTGACTGTGAACAGTAAAGTTAATGGACTTAAATACCCTTTTCTATAAAAGAAAGATTTTGCATATAAGGACAAAAACTAAGCTTTCATCCTTTCACTATTTGACCTAGTTGATTAGGCGGTTTAATTTTCACCACATTACTTAATAGAATATTTATAAATTGAATTATTTTTTTTGTGTTAAGATTTTAAAATAAACTATTTCATTTAATCAATTCAATTAGAAATGTAATGAAGCTTGATTCGACACAAATCCTAATAAAAAAATTACTTTTTTTAATTGAAGTATTATTTCAAAGCAACGTTGGTGAGACTTTCTACAAATTGCTAAATTATCAATCTTTTGACCCTTGCATCTTTTGAGGATTTGGATTTTAAAAGAAAAATTGTGGAAAATTTTATTAGTTCACGTAACAGTATACATGTACGTTGTGTTGTGATACTTTTTTGTTGTGTTAAGCTCTAAACGAGCATTTAAGTAAATCTTGTTAACCTAACATTGTTCACCTTTTACGTTTACTTTGAACGCAAAAAGAGTGAATACCAATGACGTTGTAATGGAACGTGTACGATGTGCCTAAGGGTTTGATTTCTCAAGAAAAGCAAAGAGGGATTCCATTGTCAAGATCATGGACGAGTCCAATTTCAGACTTGAATTTTATTTTATTTTTATTATCAAGCTTTGAAATGGAGATGACTTGTCGTCACGCGTGTTTAATCTTATCATCAAAATGTCTTAATCCGCAAGAGCATAGTAGACTTCTCTATGTAGGGTCACAAAGTAGTAAATTAGTCATTTAATGGTTCTTAGTCTAAGATAGATTGGATCATGTTAAATTTTATATATGATTATAGATTATTTTCTAAAACTTTTATCTATATGAAAGTGACCATAAGTACTTTTTTAATTAATATTAGAGGGTCATATCACCAAACCACTCATGTCAACAGTAGAAGTGGAAGTTCAATAATTTTTTGTGATCCTGTAGGAAACATGATCCATGCAACTTGATTAAAAAGGTGTAGCTATTTCTTTCTAGATGTGGTGTCAATTTGTTTGTGACACATTTAATTAATCTCCATAATTAAGTTTGAGCTTTTCAATGCTTTTTTCTAATTCTGGTTTGAAGATCTCCATAAAATTTTCATTATTTTTTAATTATAAAATATATGTCATCATATAATTTTTAATAATCTTGTTATGGTTGCAATGACACTAAAGAACCCTACACTTTGCATTCCTAAGCGCCAAATAAAGAAGTTAAAGATTGAACACGGATAGATTGTAAACTCTCGAGTATTTTATATTGATGGGGAGAAGTGCGGCTTCTTTATAGTTAAATGTAACAACATAGAAACTTGTTTCATGTACATAAGCAAAAATCACAGAAATTCATCAGAATACACACAACATGTGGGTTTCGTATTCTGTTGAAAGATTTCTGTACAAACGGAATTCTCCAACAAAATAAGTTTGCTTAGGATCGTAATTTTAAATCGAATGTGAATAGATTTTGTGGATCGATGAAGAAAATTATAAGATTTTATTAAATATTAACTATTTAAAATACAGAAAAGACAAACGTCAAATATTCTTAATAACAACTATAACTAACTCAGATCAAAGAATAAACTCAATGTTAGAAATACTTTATAAATTTCGTCAATGATTTCTAAAATGCAAAGAAAGACAAATAAAAATCAAACTAATATGTGGGTAATCAGTTTTGTAAATATAAGTTAAGCATCAATACTTGAGAGATCAGAAAGAAAATGAGTTTAAAAATATCACTAACGAAGAAATGCCACCGTTGATTTCTACGAAGGATAACACATTTTAAATTAAAAAAATCTAATTTTTGCCGTTGTGTTTTTGTTTTTCTTTTTAGATTTGAGATAGTGAATTCCAAACACTAAAACCAGCCAACACAAACAACTCAGCTTTACTCATATTCACAACCATGCAAATTTTTGTACTTACTGAAAAATAGTTTCTATCAAGAAAAATATCGAAGATTTGGCTATAGTCATATAGAGTTATAATCTTCCTTGACTTCTCCATCATCGTATGTTTAACTATTGACTTAGCCTAAATGGATATTTGTGTTTGAGCCACATTATTTTGAAAGAATATATTTTGGAATAGTAGATTGAAGGAGAATATGTGTTTGAAAAAAAAAAGTTATTGATGTGATGAAAAATATAATATTATTTTATTGAAAAATGTATGGTTGAAAATGAGTAGAAAAATGAGAATAAAAATATCAATGTCTGTCAAACGGGGGCTAAATCATAAGACAAAACATATGGCTTTTGAAAAAGACATATACCAATTAGTAGGTCCATTTACATGTTTTATTAGGTGAAGATTTGATGTAATTTAGGTGAAGAGATTAATTAGCGTCCAAAAAATGTTGACTAAAAAGAACATATTTGACTCTCATCCTTGACTTTCTTGCCCTAAAGATGGGTTTGATATTTATTAATCAAATAAAACATTTTGCCAACATCTAATCAAGACAATTAAATATTATATAAATTTATTCCCAACATAATCCTCAAAACCACGTCATGGTCACGTCGACAAACTAGGATAGATCATACATTTTTTTTTTATCACTGTATTTATTGAAACATAAAACAAATCAATCCCACATTACCCAGTCGATTTTGTTATGATCTGATTTCATCGCTGTGAAATGTGGTTCCATATGTAAAATTTTCATTGATATTTAGTTTGGTTTAACTCTTGTTAAACGAAACAAGTCGCACCTTATCCGTTACTACATTTTATCTGCAAAAGTATTAACACTATATTTATCAAACACAAGATTGCATCAATAATATACATTAATCAATAGCAACTTTTTTGGATTACATTTTGGACATACTACAATTTTTAAAGAATTAGGTTGCTTTGCCAAGCCTGTAAAAGGTCTGGCAAAGCAGCCTTTTTCACATGAGGCAGGTCCCGCATCAATAAAAATTCAAAATAAAAATAAAAATACACATCCTTCTCTATATGTGAGTATTCGATGTCAACCCCTATCTGGTAGTGAAGAAATGTCCATTTTTAAAATCAAAACCAAGTTGAAATTCCTATTCTACTCACGTGATGGTGACTCCTCTCGTCGCCTTTCTTTAATTATTTTATTTCACCTGTCAATATTAAGAGGTTCTAGCCACGTCCCAATTGTGCCCCCATTATAAAATATAATACAACACATTTATAAAATAATACATTACAAAAAATATCCTTGAGTTTCATATAACTTATACAATACATATATTATATGCAATTAAGTTCATATGACACGTCTACAATTATTTTTTATTTACTTATATGAATTTTTGTTTTATTAAATGTTCTAATAGTGTACTATATATTATGTAATATGCCTCTATTTAATACACATTAAAATTTTTATTTTCATTATTCTACACATTTTCAATTGCATATTTTTTAATAAAATAATATTTTTTATCACATCAATAATTTTTCCTTTTTTTTCAACTACACATTATTTATCAATCTACTATTTCAGAATACATTCTTCCAAAATAATGTCGCTCAAACTATATGTTAAATTTTTGAAAAAAAAAAATAAACTTTGGAAAAAAAGAAAGAAAGTAGATTCATAAATTTCACTTGTTTAAATCTTTTTTAACTTAATTACAATTAAAAAATATTAAGTAATACAATATTTCGAAAAATATAGGATATATATCTTCATAAAGTAACGTCTCTAAACTAATATATCCATTCTTAGCACCTAAAAACCCACGATCTATTAGGCCTCTCCGATATGATAAGGCTTATCCAATTCTAATGAGTTTGAGTCCTGCTATAAAATGTTACATCATCCTAAAAGGACTCTGCCACTAGAGTTTTATCTTTATCCAGACACATCGATAGTACAATACCAATCAAGTTACAACTTCTAAGCATGGTAGAACTCTTAGGGATTTGAATAACTTAAATCATCCCAAAAATGTACTACTTACGTTTATAAATACAACATCCTAATTTATTATCTAGGTACGGTTTAACATAATTTTCAGCATATATCTTTTCACACAAATTTTCTCTCTAATTTAAGCATTAGAGGAGCAACGAGAAAACATATTGACGCTTTTATTTTATGTACCGAAAGATTCTGTTTGTTTTCATTCTCAATCCTCAAACTCGAAAATCAACATGTACAATTTTTGATAGCATCAATACTATAAATGAAAAATCATATAAAAACCAAATTTCAGTTGGACCCCACCTTCCTCCACCACTGTTAGCCGGCAAATTATAATCTAATTTAAAAACACAAATAAGTAATAATCAACCCAATATATTGTATTTTCTTTATAAATAAACACAAACATAATTGACGAATATATAGATTAAAGACGGAGACAACAAGAAACATGAACTATTTATTTGTCCAACTTATTGATTGATATAATATCATATTATATGCATAGTGCACCTCATAAAGTATATAATTAATTAATTATAGTGGCTTGCAACTTTTGTTGTGTTTTTTTTTTTTATTAAGCTCCTAACGTTCATTACTTCAAATCTTTTTATTCTACGTACTCATTTTCGATCAAAATTTCACATAATAAATATTCTATACATAAATTTAAATCTTTTTCATACTTTTTAATCACATATTTTTCAAAAATTCACTATTCAAAACTTTATTTTTACCAAACAATTACCAACAGGTACATAATGTTGAGTTTACTTTAAGTAATGAATAATTATTTTGTGGGATGGTTCACGTGACAACATTACAATTGACAGTCTACTGTGCCTCTTCTAGTATACATTTAGCCAAGTGTTGGAATTTTGTTTGTTATCAATAGATGTTTTGGAGGAAATTGAAGCCTTACCTAATCATTATTTTAAATGGGTTGTGTAATTGTGGTATTTTTATTACTTATTTGTAATTTAACATGTTCATTTTCTGGAGTTGTGAAAGTTACGAATTTGATCCTAAAATCATCTAGAGGATGATGAATAGGTGAATAATGTGGAATTAAAATTTTTAATTAAAAGCAACAATTTACTTTTTTTTTTTTTATTGTTCTAGATGTTTGGTCAATTAAGTTAAATTATCCTATGTTGAATTGCCATAATAATAAATAAAGTAGTAAATAACTCAAGATTTGTTGACGGATAAAATTCTTAACTGGGTAAAAATCTTGAGATCAAGCCGTAGTTTCCACTATAGATAATAAGAACTTACAGTACAATACAACCTAGGAAACTTACTAGACTCGCCGATCTAATTTCTACAACATCCAAGATCCATTGGAACATACTTCACTTACATCTGTGCTCAATCTTCTATAATTATATATTTTCTTTGGATCACCAAGAATACCTTATTCTTGTATCATTCCTGTGTTTCTAGTCTAATCTCCCTCAAACTTTAGCAATCTCTGAAACTTATTGAGAAAGTATCTTCCTGATTATATATAGGAAGTTGATGTTTTGAATTATATGAATTTGATGTTTTTTCCAACTGGTGGTTGATTGATCTCAAAAATAAAAGTTTAATCTCAATGTTTGAATATATTCCTGGATCTTGAAATGATGTTATGAAGATGTAATATAATGATCAACACCCCACCCCCCCAAAAACGTACTGAGCATTTGATATTTATAATAGAAGGTATTTGAGTAGTATATGATAGATAGAACTTTTGAGAAATGCGAACTAGGGTTTCACTATAGCACCATCGCTTGAGCGTTAGGCAAGCGATAGGTGAGCGACAATGATTCTGATTTTCCCGCTTGAGCATCAACTAGGCGTAAATCCGACGACTCTTTCTTCTTATTTCATACTCGAATGCAAAGACACGAAGTTAATCCATACAACCCCCAAAAAACTCATTCCAAATTTTTTTTTTACTTTTTAACTACGCATTCTCCTAAAAATTAATATTTAAAACTCTTTTCATCTATAATAGTGGTTGTCAAACAGGCTCAAAAAATATGATTGTTCTAGATTAAATTGAAAAATTTTAAGGCTTGTGAGAACCAATTTTCTCCTTTTCTTTTTTGATTTCTCTTTTAACGAAAAAGTAATATAGGAAAAAATAAATAAATAAATAAGATTACCAAACTTGTCCATTGGTCAGGGGCGGACCTAGCACTCGGCGAGCCCCCACGGCCTCTCGTGCTGGATCTATCGAGAACTTTTACAATAGATAAATTTTTTAACTTATATAACTATTATTTCATTTCATTTTCAAACACCTCCTCCAGTTTAGTTGATTAGAACTTGCAATTCTTATGAATGAAGTGTTTCTGATTCGATTTTCTAGCTTGCAATTCATATACTTTTATTCTCAAATTTTTACCATTTTACAATTTTTACCGAAATTAATGGCCATAGGAAGGGGGGAGTCGAACCCGTTACTATCCTTAAAGATTACTGGAATCCTTACCATTAGTGCACTTGTTGAGTTTGACATTATTGTTAATATAATAATATATATTAAATTTTAAATATTAATAAATGACCTCGATTTTACAATCGTTGATTGTCGACGTTGACCGGTCAACGTTGGCTCGGACTGAACTTCAATGCTAGGTCCATCCCTGCCATTGGCTATGTTGGGCAAGCAAGAAATCTTAACATGTCAAACCCCTCTTGTCAATAAAATAAGAAGATTAATAACTACTTTTTTAAATCAATATTAGAAAACTCATTCTACACATACATCATCTTCTACATCATATTTTATATTGTGTCATGTGACAACATACCATTGAACAATTTAAAAAATAAATAATTTTTCCTCTAATTTTTTTTTTAAACAATACATGTCAAGTTAACATTTTTGATATGAGAATATAAATAGGCACTTTTTCTAAGATGGTCATATCACCAATTACTCGTGTCAATAGTTTTCGGGAAAAATTGCAACAACGGTCCCAAACATTTTTATTTTTTGCAAACTTTATCTCAAACTTCACTTTGTGCCACCACATGTCTCAAACCTTTCAAAAATATGAATCAGATGTCCAAATGGATGGAAAACCGTTAGTCAACCTGGGAAAATAAAAAAAATGAGATATTTTGACCATTTTAAGGAGGTGCATTTCCGTCCATACAATAATTTCCTTTTATAAACAATAAATAAAAGAAAAAAATCACCATATTCTTCAAACACTCAACCCCGACCCCACCCACCTTACCCCACTCCCACTCCCACTCCCACCCTTCCCCAACACCAAAATCATGTCGCCCATCGCTACTATGGCCGCCGCAAATGTGAAGATGGCTGAATTCATCAAATTATGAAAAGTGGAAGCACAACGGTGAGCAAGAACCACAAAGTTAGGTAAAAAAAATCAAAAGGGTTTTCGGGTGATTGAGTTTTTTAAGGAGAGTTTTGGAATTAAACGTGGTAAATTGAACTCGTCAAAATGGAAAATGGATGCGCCTTGTTGAGGAGGTTCGAGAGTGGGTGGTCCGCGATCTTGACTTTCACCGTCGACGCTGGAAAATGGTTCCGAAAGCTGCGTTCTCGCTAGGTTCGAAAAATGGACTTGTAGATTTTGATTTGTTGCATTATTTGATGTTAGAAGACCGTGGACAGGGGCTCCCCGACAATTAGAATCCACCTGTGACATGGGTAATCCGTGGGTATCATCGGAGGAAGCTGTACCGCCAATATTTGTGAACACGAGTAGGTGGTTTTGAGTTGTAAATTCTGCCAACTCAGGAAGCGTTGATGCCTGATGTTGGGTGGTTTGAGTATATGGCAGTGAAGGCTTTCTAGTGGTATGGTTGTCTGGTAGTTTGGATGGTTGTTGGTCGGAGTAGAGTGACTGGTGGATGACAGCGGCGGTGGCGAGTCAAGGTGATGGATGGGGTGAAGAAGAGAGATAATAAACAGTCTTTTTTTTTTGTTTATTTAATATAGTAAATAGAAAAATTACCATTTTACCTATTTTAAATTTGGTCAAAATCAACTCACTTGATCAACTAACGGTCAAATGAATGAGTTTCCATCCATTTGGACCTCTGCCACATATTTTTGAAAGGTTTGGAACCTGTAGGGATACAAAGTGAAGGTTGAGGTAAAGTCTGTAAAAAACGAAAAGGTTAGGGACCGCTGTTTCAATTTTCCCTAGTTTTTTTGGGATTCTTTAGAGAACAGGATCCTATGCAACTTGATTGGTAAGACTTAGATGTGGCTATTTGTTTGGGATATATCTAAGTTGAGTTTTTTCATGGTTTTTATCAACAAATTTTAACTCCGAAATTTCATAAGAGAACATTTGTAATACCAACTATTCATTTTGTAATTTTAATAATTATTTTATCGTGAAATGTAAATTTGACTCAGTACTTGGATCGATAACCGTTGGGAGGATACACATTAGGAAGTACGAATAACATCAAGATGAAAAATCGAGATACAAAGTTTGAATAATGATACATGATTATGAATGAATTGAGAAGTTTACAAATAATTAAACATTTGATATATCCTATGTATGTCCGTTCTCTATAATTTCTTTGCGGAAGAATCATTATTCTGAACATTGACCAATTGGTTTGAACAGTGATCCACCAATTGAATCAGTGATCCGATTATTTAGTACTTTGTTCAGTCTATGTACGAATCAAATTTGATATCTATGAATAAAGGTATGACTTTGTATATAGATAAACGCTTCAAAGACGTACAAATATTGTGTCTCTAGATGCATCTATACTTCACGAGATCATGGCTTAGCTTTTATAAAAAGATTATCAAATGATTATGCCTTGTCTGGCAGTCGTTATTGTAATATATTATAAAGCTCAACTTAATTTATTTATCATTAAAGACAAGTATTAAAATCATTTTGCTAATGCCACAAATTTTGTCAATCGTATATCTCTACTTCTATATGACTTTGGGACACGACATTTATGATTTAACAATTAGTAGGCCAATCAAGATTTCTAAAGTGGTGCTAGGTCAAGATTTTGGTGTAATATAGGTGAAGAGATTAATCCGAGTCCAAAATGTTGACTTGAAAGTGCAGATTTGACTCCCATTATTGACTTTCTTGTCCTAAAAATGTGTTTGGTATTTGCCAATCAAACATTTTACCAACCTTACACTAATCAACACAATTAACTACCGTGTAAACTCTTCCCAATTATGTGTTGAAAGAAGAAAAAATATGCGACATATCAGAAATGATAGCCGAAATAGCAATATGAGATAGGAGCAAGCTGACCCAATAACAACATAGGAAAGATGCGATTCGACGAGATTCAATAGTGTATTAGTGTAAGGTGGATTCATTCAATAGCATGTGGCTGACGTATATGTCAAAGAATTATTTAGAATTCAAAAGATTTATTGTCAACACATCTCGTGTCATTTTTTCTTTATTGTATATTACCTACACACTATGAAACTGTTGGCGCCAAGATTATCGAACCAACTCTAACAATCAAGTCAACTGTTGAAACAAGGTATATGAGTAATGAATAAAGCTTCCCTGCCAAAAAAAAATTGACAGAGGCTGACCTACCCTCACATGAGCCGA
>CAIGRS010206678.1:0-18203 GCA_903798395.1 Fraxinus floribunda | reverse complement strand
ACACACAAAATTTATAGAAGTCCACCTCAATATGAAACTACATCTTTCTCCACTACAATAATTCACTGTGATAAAAGTTGACAAAAGAAAATCGTACTTCTCTTCTCTAACTAACCTCTCTTCCTATTTATAAGAAAAAAATTATAGAAATTGAAATTTTTACAATGTAACAAATTCCTAAACAGAATTTTACGTGAACATAGGAGGCTAGCATTCCAACCCCACGACAAACTAAGCTCGTAAGACAATCCGCATACTTGCTTCACACAGTGACAATAATTAAACTCCACAACTTAACATGCCAATCAACTATGGATAATAGCATTTATTTAGAACAAGAAGAGGTCAATAAAAATAGCAATTCGGTCAGCTCTGCACATTCCAGACCGTGTAGACTGGGCGTGCCAAGCCTGAAAGTTCTACGCTTGCTGGCTAGAAAGGGGGGTCATGGTGGGCAAAGGATGGCTTAACAAGATCCACCTTAGAACTGGTTGTATTGTTACATCATGATCCGATTGACACCTCTCTATCTTTAATAGTTTAAACTTTTATATTAAGTAGTTTTTAATAGTTTAAACTTTTATATTAAGTAGTTCATGAATGCTAAGGGTAAAATTTCACATCCTATAAAAATGTAAACATTAATCCATAATGTTTTTAAAATGAAAACTTGATTTTTTATAATGAATAAATACTATTAGGCCCTCCAGGAGCTTAACTATTTCCATTCCATTGCCAGACGTGAGTCATTTCATGAACAAGAACCCCAGTGATCTCTCTTTTCATATCACCAGATTAACCTCGTATGTATCTCGCACTGACTTGAATCTCGTTGTTGCTGGTGTACGCAACTCCAGCCAGCCAAAATTCTGCTCTGTTGGAAGATTCGCCATCCGAAACTTTTGGCTGCATACAATATTTGGGTACCGTATTGAACTCCAATTTCAATAGTGAATCGAGCACCACCAGGAATGTTTGCAGCAGTGTTGGTTACTTTATAGTTCTGTGCATGGATTCCTTGGATGGCTGCTAGGATTGCCAAGAAAGAGAGAGAATGTCATTGAGTTAGCCATGAATGTGCGTAAATTATGCGTGCAATGCAACTGCAGTTTATACTTCGTTATATATAGATGAGTGGGAGGAGTTGGTTTTAAGAGGCATCTATTGGCGTCTTAGTTCTTTGCACAATAGCACACTGCACATATTGGTTGTGAGAAAGAAAATGAAAGAATCAAAAACACAAAAAAGTCGCATCGATTGGAAGAGAAAAAATTAGGCATCCTTCTAGTTTTGAAAATTTATATTGTTGTAATTGAATTAGTTTACCCAACAGGTGGAAGCTTTGAAGGAAAAAGACCGAATGTAGGTTTAAATAGTTAAGACGACTTCATCACATGCAATAATAACTCGGTTGAACACCTGAAGACTAGCATTCAGATCTTTAACAAATTAACATGTTGGGTCGCATTCAACATCCAATTTTAATGCCTACGTAGTAAGAATTCTACTCAACGCATTTAACCTTTTAGCATTTTCCTTAGAAAATCTTGGGGAAATTGTAAAAGTGCAAACAGATCCCTAAACTCCAAGTTTTGGCGCCATCTTCAACCTTTTATTTTTGTAGCAGCGAGATTCCTTGTAGAGGGAATCTCTCTAATTTTTCATTATAGTGACGTTTTAAGAGTAAATGAATTAATTCATTATTTCTATGAAAAAATCTTTTAAAAAAATAAAGAGAAGGAAAAAAATAACTAGAAATGAAATTTGAGGGAAAAAACTAGAAAAGGAAAAAGGTTATCTTTTGCAAACACTCTCCCACCCAACCCACCTCCAACCCACCCCACCCCACCCTCGAGTCACAAAATTGCAAGCGCCAACACCTCCCCTTACCCCCTTCACTGCTGCACGTTTCGAACATGAATGGAGAGATCTGGTGAGAACAAAGATTTCTGCCCGAAGCTTCAAAAACTTCACATTTAGGAACCAATGATTCTGGCAAGGAGTCGTCCAATGGTTCCCAAATTTTATGTTCAAGGAATTCCCGACAAACACCATTCTTTTCCACTCAGAATTTTCCAACATTTTCAACCCCACAAACCTCCAGATTTCAAAAGAACCGCCATGTCACGTGACTACTAGACATATTTTACACAGATTCCATCAGCTAAGAACCTGCTGCTACAGAAGTAAAAGATTGAGGACGGCGCTTCCAAAATTAAAAGGCTAGGCATCCATTTGCACTTTTAGAACTGACTAGGGACCTCTGCTGCAATTTTCCCAAAATTGTGTTGTGTAATTTTTACCAAAACAAAATGTCCATAGGCTGACACGTTCTTTTGATTTAACTCATCTTTGCATAACTACAGATAATCATCCAGGCAAAGTAAGTACAGAATATGTACCTCAAACATGTTCGACGCAGAGCTCCAAGAATTACAATAGCAGCTCCAGATTATTTTTTCGGTGCCCAACAGCTATACTTTTTCAGTAGAATCCTGATCGATCTGCACAAAAATGCTCAGGCATTGGCAGCCACCCAACAATGAATATCAATCCAAAAATAATACAAGATAAATTATGAAACATTTACAGGAATTAGTATATGACAGCTATGTAAATCCAAATAAATTTCATGAACTTCAGAATTATCTTCAATATTAGTCCTGTGATCCTCTATTTTGTCCAGTTTAGAATGTGAAGAGATGTCAGAAAACATCACATCAAAGGATGGCAAGCAAAAATCTAGAATCCTGGCAGCCACTTTGGTCCAACTGCTCTGCCAGCTGTGAGCTACTACATCAGAAACCCTACCAAAAAAATATGACGTCTCAATACTGATCCAACTCCAATAAATGGTAATACTGGGAGAACTAAAGGCTCTACCCCTCGAAGGTTTCAGACATCGCTAACAGGACCATCATGCAGAAAGCACCTTCACAGTAATGACTCACCTACAACATCAGGTGTCATGGCCAGATTCCAGTTGCTAGAAGAGAATGTAATCCACATGATCATGGTACTTTCAACTACGGGATTGTATCATAAATCCAAAGGCAATGAAATTTAGAACCATGTTAATACACTAGTCCTTGACAGAAGAGACATTAAGAGTTCCTCCATAATTTTCACCAACAGATGCCTGAAGAATTGAATCCACAAGAATAATACGAACAAAATTAAAAATAATTCAAAGGGAGACAGCAAAATATCCTCCCCATCCTCAAAAGATAAAAATAGGATAAAGAAGGAAATGGGAAGAGGGGAAAGAAGGAAGACATGGGGGTTGATGATATTGGCCAAGACAAAGAAACCTGGAGATGAGGAAGTATGTTGTCACAAACTAGTCCAAAAAATTTCGACCTCTTAGTTAACCTGATAGAGAAAAAAATAAGTCATATCAATCAACCGTATCTTGATGTATAACAACATTAAACCTTGGCAAATAAGAAAATAACACAGTATCAAACATAAATAAGTTTTCAAGAACACGTAAATGCTAAAACAATCTTCCAGGCTATAGTACTAGAACATTAGGAAAATATAAGGTAGAGAAAACAATGTCAAATATTGTCACACTCAATCTGGCTTGTATAACTCTGAGACACTTCCCCAGGCCAAAAGTGTTCTTTTGTCCAACACTCCATCTGGTCCGTATCTTTTTTTTTTTTTCCTTTTTTCTTTTCTTTTGACAAAAATACCTAAACAGTACATTGTTCTTTTGACTAGAAACAATAACATTAGCCTAGATTGAGATTTGGTTAGAAAAGTGAAGCAAGCTTAGACACCAATGGATCTATCAAAGCATATAGAACACAAGAACAAAAAGTAGGGGCACAAGAAGGGAGAAGTGAAGAGAGATGAAAAGAGACAAAGAAGAAAGAAGATCAAGAGGAAATTTCAATAACCTTATATTCAGTTCATAGTCCACATAATAAAAAAACCATAAAACCTATTTATGCTTAAAATTTCTATTAAAGAATTTAAAATTACTCGTACTTATTCTTTTGCCTAGAAATACAAGTCTATTCTTTGCGAAGCCTTCCAATATAACTTTAAGGATCTCCATCACCATGTTTAATGTGGAAAAAGTTTTTGCTTTTATCAAATAAAACGACGTTTTTGGACAATATACATCAAAATATTAACTCTCTACATATGTCCTACTTTTCCAAAACATGACAAATGGGCTAGTCACTCTTGTCTCGTTCAGGCCTATATAGTGGTATCCACGTATACTATTCTCAAGAAAATGCAAACGGAGAAAATCACACATATAAAGCAATATCATCACAAGTGCACTTCTGTAAAAATAAAAATTTGTATCATGTACATACCTTCTTAAAAGGCGGATACAAACATAAACCTCCTCAATATCTGTTTGAATTTTGAGTTCTAAATATTGCTTAACAAGCTCACACAAGCAACTAACAGCATCGTCCCATTCATCAGTGCCCACATCTGGAGGAATGCGCTTCTCAGATAAAAGCCGCTGAAGTATAGAAGACAAATGGCAATGTCCTGATCTATAATACATCTCAGAAAAAATGTTCAACATCCCACAGCAGCTGACTTTGAACTTGTCAACCCACAAAGGAGGATTTCCAACCCAAAGCTCATTAGCTGAAACAATTTGCGTAGATCCAGTCTGATTCTCACTTGGATTCGGCAAAGCATCTGGCACAGATTCTAGTCTCCTGTGTGCAGGAAGAAACTCAAGTATGTCTTCCCTCAACTCTTGAGGAAGTTGTTGCAACACCGAGCGATCTACCTGACTCAGAGATGAGGGCATTACGGCAATATTTTCAGAAACTGAAGCGGAGAAAGGTCGAATGGGGGTTCCCTCATCACCACACTGTTTTTCCGAACAAAAGCACAGAAAATTATCACCATAAACTGAAGAAAGTAAAAAATACTCTATTATATTAGGAAATCCTGAGGACCTGATCTATTTTTTATTTCACAGATGAATTGACTAAATGCTGCAGGATTATATCTCTACCTTAATTGACCTCCGCCTTAAGAAAATATAACTAAGAAACACACTAAATATGTAGGTGATGATACATATTAAAGAGACTGGTACATTTCACAGGTCCTTCCAAGTATCAGAATGTTATAGATTTTAATAAAAAGACTGATACAAGGTGATCACAAGGATAAAATAGCTAGTATTGAATAAGATACCATATCAATGTATTTTGATGACAAAGACAGATTTTTGGAACATTTTCACAAAAAGCAATTGAATGAGAGGTTCCTTGAACAACAATAATCAAACAACTGCAGTATGTAAGAACTGGTTAAGTTACTAAGAATAGCAAAATAACTGATGAAAAATAACAATCATATCCAAATGTGAAAAACAATGTCACCACATACATGCTAGCATCAGCAGGGTTTAATGGTGACCTACTAGTATTAACTAGGTCAATTGAAGCCCAGCACATGCAAGTGAAAGGAAAAGGAGGGGAAAAGTTAGAAGCAGCCGATCCTGCTAGATCCTCATACTAGATCCATCCACCTTAAAATGTGATCTCATCAATTCATTTACAATCATGCACCCAGTTATTACAAGATAAATAAGATTACTAGTTTACTGGATTGATCCAGTGTAGGAAGTGAATTATATGCTAGGATGCTAAAATAATGTAAGATAATCACTAAATTTTTTAGCTTTCTAAATAGCCATCTTCTTGAAGAGAAAGTGCAAGCCCATTACTTGGCTAAACACCTTCAGAAATCAGTTAATACTCAAAGAAAAATGATTCAAGCGCCTTTTGACTAGCTCTTCTCCAACGCCTAACAGACCACTTTCTATGTTCATAGCATTGCATGAATGGGAAATCACATAATCAACAAATTTTAAGCACAAAATTTGTTTAATTTAGACTTTATTTCCCTGAGATATTGATTTATTTCAGATCCTTTGGTTAAGTGTGGCTGTGCACAAGCTACATAGACCATGAGTAGGAGCAGTACCTTAATGTCAAAGGAGAATTTATTAGATTGGACCAGATGAGAGGGACGGCATTCCTTTTCCTCAGAAGTTACCCCTAATCGGAATGCAACAGTTCCTCAGGAGACAATTGACAAGGAGAAGAAAATCCACTTTTAAAGAGATGAAAGGTTTAAAATTTACCCTCAAAACTATCAACGGACGTAGTAGACATAATCATGTCACTTTTATACTTGGAAATGAAACTTGTTAACTCCCCACCATACATGTCATTAATTTCTGCAACAACATCAGGTGGAAGAGAGACTATAACTCCCACATCAAGATCATGTAGAGGCGGGAGAATCACACCCTGTCTAATGCCACTTACACCAGCAGACAAGCTAGCATCACTTCGGACAGATGGTCCAGCGTGATTGGAGCACAACTGACCTCGATCTCCTTCAAAAATCAGTTTCCCAACTGTAACACAAGTAAAACTGCTACTGTTTAGTTTAAGTCAAGACCTAACATTTTTATACAAACAAAATATGGAAAATTTTCTACCCTTGTTTGGTAGGGATTAAAATCAGATTTTTAGTAGATTTTGAAAAAAAAAAATGATAAAATGTGTGATTGAAAAGTTGACCCCATATAATGTGTTTAAAATTAGCTCTTGACTTTGACTTATTTTAAAATCTGAATTTTAATTTCTACCAAACAGGGACTATTGTTTCTACATGGATTTTAAAGCTAAATTTAGAAATTAAGTCAAGAAGTATTGACATTTTAGTCCCTTGTCAAAAAAAAAAAAAAGAAAAAAAGAAAAAAAAGAAGTAAGCTCAGAGTTTCTACAGAAACCTAAAGAATATCACGACAACAGAGTTGATATAAGTAATGGAAAAAAAGGAAGTCAAAATCTCTTTCAGACTCTTAAGCTGAACTCAATCCAGGATTTCAAGGGAATGGCCAACAAGAGTGCAATTTATGGAACAAACAGAAACCATAGACGTTACTGTAGTCCATGCTAAACTTATTTGCAGATGCAACACTAACAAAACTACAGGCAGACCTATTTAAAAATCCATCCTTTGACCATGTTTCAGAAGAGGAAGCACCAACAGCTGGGAGGAGATGTAGTCCTTTTTCTTTGTTGTTGGGGGTGGGGGGTGTTGAATGAGTGAATAACTTCAACACAAATTATCTTTAGCCAATATAATCATGCACAAGTTTCATAACCATGTCAAACACCTAAAAAAGTAACCTCAAAGCTATATAGTGTGACTAAATTCTATTGCACAATTCTACGTCCAAAAGAAAATTTGAAATAACAAAATATAACATGTTTATAATACCTATATCACTGTGCTTGGTGAGACTAGTAACTTTCTCTTGATCTGTGTCCTTTCTTGAAGTGGAAACAAGCCAGGAGAGAATGGAATTCCTCTGGTGGACTTCAGGACAAAAGTAAATAAGATAAGTTGATAAATGCAATATTGAAATAACGAAGGAAATTGCAAACAATATATCAAATCTAGAAACCAATAATAAATAGTTGAAATGCTTAGGATTCTTCCAAGAATATTATAGAGAGCTAATAATCATAAAACACAAACCTAGCTTGCCATTATTTGTGTTTTCGAGTTTAGAAACCTGCAAGCCCATTCCTCTGATATCTTTAACATCTGCACCAACATTGTCATATTATGTATGGATCAAATTATAAAAGTGATATGCCCCTTACAGTTAAACATGATCCACTCCATATCTTCTGCACCTGTACTTCAAAAGAAATTTCTAATATTGAATTTCAAAATAGAAAAATCTAAAAATAAAAAAATGTCCAAAAAAAAAAAAAAAGAAATATCAAACAATTCAAAGATAATGTATATGGTCATCCTACTGCTAAGTAGGGGAACGAGACATTATAGTTTATACGACCAAACAAACTCTCTTGAGGACTAGAAAAGTAAGAAATCAAGAAATACAGATAACAGCAAGATGATAGTTTTGTAAAAATGTAAATTACTGAAAAAAAAAAAAAAACCATCAGATCAAAAAATTTGAAGAGAAGAATGCATTATTACAGATGATACCAAAGTATTCAAGAAGCACGGAACGTTCCTACTTATCTTTTTGAGAGATGAATCTCCTTGTCAGGAAAGGAGATACTTGATTAAATGGCATTTTGGAATTCAATGTCCATGTACACAATATGTGGATATTTAAAAATCTGCCAAGTGAGCACTAAAACTTGCCATCCTGGGAAAAGAAAATTAACAAAAAGTACGACCCAGATGAAAAGGTGATTTAGCTTTATCGTTTAAAGATACAATAAATCTATCAATATCTGGAAGAAACAAATGAAAGGACAAAAGGGAAATTCTTCGAATGGCTTTATCAATTTAAACTGAGCCTACTATTAATTGGAAGAAATATAACGGTTGTATTTCTGGTAAGAACAAGTTAGAAGCTTCTCGTTAAAGCTTTCCATCTTCAAACCATTTTGCAGGCATACGCTAATTCAGTGCACTCAGTCTCAAAAGAAAGGTCCGCAAATAGCCAATTATCTTAAAAGCGTGATAAAGGAAAAAGATCAGTGAGCCAAAACTACCTATTTGAAAATATCCAAAAAGTTGAGTGGTTATCCTCAGAATCACATCCAGTTCGTCTGTGGCCATCGGAATCTGTCATTCAAGAATGCTTTTATATATAAAAGAATGGTAACGTCATACCATGGATCCAGAAAAAAAAATGTTGATGTAATAATGTTATATACCGTAATGGAATGGCTAAGGTTCTCACAGTCTCCATGGCCCATATACTTTATTGGCTCGCCAGCATCACTTCGTCTCTTCTTTATCTACATAATGCCATTGTTCAAAGCAACGTAATTTTACTTCAATGTGTTAAATTTCAGAAATTTTCAGTAACAAGGCACCACAATGTCACTTGTCATGAGAACTTTCAATAACAACAGATGGCCAAACCTTCAGGGTAAAAGAGCGACCTAACACTCCACATCCCTGCAATCGCAGTGAGACCTCCTTGCACAGGTTCGTCAAGAAACGTTGAGCCTGAAATCAAAAGCACTATTAATACTTCACAGAAAGGTAAAAGAAAATCAATTCCACAATAGACTACTGACATCACTTGTATTCTTGAACCTCACACCCCAGTTCACTTCAGCACCTATAGATTTGCTTTCCTGCAAAAAAGACAAAATGCAAGTATAGGTAGGCTTCATATATTAAGCTTTACATAACCAAAGCAAGTGACATGTGACTATGAAAAGTACAAGCACATTTGCCTAGTCTAAGAAATGATTGTTGTCTGCTCTGTGCCACGTGCTTTGATGAATGGAAAGTATAAGCAGGTCAGCCTATTCTATCAAACAGAGAATGACACTTCTTATGATCTTCCTGTAGCATTCAAAAGGAACAACTTGCTCTAATTTCTCTATGTTATACCCAATAACTTCTCACATCCATACGTCACACATCTTAGATAAGAATAGCATATTATGCCGGCTTCACTAACATTCAGAAGCCAGGGACTAACCCACTAACAAAGCACTACGTAGTACTCACACCATACATGACAGAACTCACTAACATAGCAATGTCAGAATGTTGGTTGAAGTGCATAAGAAAAATACTGAATGCCTTCAGGTTTACAAGACTCCTTCACAAGTGGATGAAGCTTGAACCTCTGATAATATTAGACAAGACTGAAAGCATGCTGTAGTACAATCCTAGAAGGAGCAAAATAAAGATATTGGTTACCGACCTTAATCACTCCAACGTGTCGATTGTCGATCCCTCTACTATAATTCCAGAGCATATCTCCAGTTTTCACACCGAAATCCTTCTGAAGAGATTCCTGGAAACATCACAAAGACGAAATCTAAAATTAAATGTTGTCCTAAAAAACTAGTTCTTTGAATATTATATTTTCCTTTAGTAGTAGCAAGTGAAATTCAAACACACACACACACAAAACTGCAGACTTGTAAAAGCCACTTCAGATCCTATATTAGAAGGTAGAGAAAGAGAATGAAAGCACATTAAAAAATTAAAGCAAACAAGCAAAATAGTTAAGCATTGAAGCCCGCAAAGTTCCAAGGTGGCACATCCCATAATTAGCCAATTGCTCGATGTAGAAAATTTAAGTCTTTTTTTAAAATAACTTGAATTTATAAATAGATAGAAATGAGTGGTGGATAAATGTCCAGTACTTGTGGGTCTACTAGAATGTTTGGTTGAAAATAAAGTTTTATATAATGATTTACAAAATTTTGCCAAATGGAGCATTAGTTATTTGACACTTCAGTTGATTTTGTGCCCAGGAGTTGTCTAAACTGAATTAATGCACCAACCAATGACATCATGATCCATCTAAACCAAAAGTTCACCTTGGATATTATGCGCAGCTGTCCACAAGTTTCAATTTGCCCTTTTTTCAACTTCTCTGCCAAAACATGACCAATTCCAGGAAGTGCTCTGACTGGAAGTGCACATAAATAATCATCCACCTGAAAACTCAACTAGACATAATCAGTGATATGGATTGAAGTGGATCTCAAACCTCAGTATCCTTCATCATCTTCCTTTTCAGTTTTTTGAATTTCATGTTTCTATAACCTTTTTTAGCACACTTCTTTGACATGTAGAGCAGAAAATAGCAGTAAACAAGTTATAGAAAAGAAATAATGTTCTAACTCCTAGTAATGTAAGTAGATTAACATGTAAGCATGCATCTGGATTAAATTTTAGCATCGCCAAGAAACAATAGGCAAGTTTGAATCATGATACATGGTTTCCAATAAAGTTTGACCACTTGTACATCTAAAGAAGAGGCAAAAAGATCTACAACAAAACTTAATTAGCAAGAGATATATAGCGCATGTTCGAGCCACATTTTTGGATTAAAATGCATTTTGGAATAATAGATTGATGGAGAATATGTGGTTAAAAAATAAGGAAAAGTTTTGGGTTTGAGTGTAATATTATTTTATTGAAAAATGTGTGGTTGAAAAGAAGAGGGAGAAAAATATATTTTAAAAATAATGGAGATCAAACAAGGGCATCATAAATAAAAATCCATAATAGTTCAAATGACAACAAGGAAAACAGGGACGCAAAAGTAGAGTAAAAACAGCAAATAATTGAATTACAAAATTCCAAACAGTTCTACTTCAGTAAAAAGCAGTGGGAAGAGCTCACCTCACCAGTCCTCACCACCTGGCCCCCCAACCAAAAGTTATATTGATGAATTTTGGAGTAAAACATGAGAGAAGTTGGACTGAAAGGTATCATATCATCATAAAAACTTTTAATGTATCGCAGAAAGATGGTACTAATTGTATTAATTTCAACTTCGACGATTTTTGCAAAAATCACAAGCCACAAAAAGTTGGAGACCCCCAGAAATTTCTATACTTCTCAATGCAAGGATGGCCACATGGGATTTGTTTATATTAAAAATAATAAAAAATAAATATAAATAAATAAAAAATAAATGAGGCACCATACAGAAACTGAATTACTTTATAAGGATTATTATTTCATGTTTGCAAGATATAATGCCAAAGTTACTACCTACTTGAGGAAAGAGTGGATAGCAATACTTAATTCACTTCGCAACTGACCATGAACATCAGCAGAAATAATATGGGATCCCCATCCCCCAACCCCACCTCTCTCAAAAGAAAAAGACATAAATTAACATTGTCAACGAGGCAGCACAAATAGAGGGGGTGTGTGGTAGAGATTAAAATCAGATTAAAATTGAAAATATAGCCGTTATTGTTGACTTTTATTAGACGGGTGGGACACAATAACGGCCATATTTTCAATTTTAATTGGATTTTAAGCCGTACCAAACGGGGCCAGAATACCAAGACCAGAAGGCAAACCAGAAGATGATGATAAAAGTGCACCAAGTAAAAACTAATTTAACACCAAGAGAAAATATAGGCAAATGGAATGATGAAAATGATTTATGGTGACGGATTTAAAAAAAAAATAAAAAATAATTAAAAAAAAAAAATCCATCATCTATAACAGAGGGGCACACCTTCTCCGGAGGAATGTAACATTGGCCATCCGGTTTTGCAGTTTTTGTAGCAAGACGGGCCATAAGCATATTTCCTGCAATCCCTGCACTTGCAGTGCATCCTGTAGTTTCTAAAATCTCTCTTCTGATTACTGAAGCTAAAAGCTGGGGATCCTCCACACTCGAGTCAGTGACATCAAGAAATGCTTCATCACAACTGACAGCCTGCATTAAGATAAACTTGCAATTTCAAAACTGAAAAGCATAAAACACGATATAGCTTTGAAATGCATTTTCAAATGCAGACCTGCACTTTGTTGCAGTGCTTATGCAAAATGTCATAAAATTGATCTGCCACCTGTAAACCAAGAAATCAAACAACACCAAATGATCGCTATGCAAAATGACATGTATGAAGAAATAGCAGTAGGAACAAATAAAAAACATGCCTTAGCAAAAATTATAGAATTAAAGCAAGACAGTTGAACGGATACCTTCTCATAAGCTCCAAAATCATAATGAACAATTACAAGATGAGGACAACGTGCCTTGGCATCTTTAACAAACATTCCAGCCTTGATTCCTGGAAGCATACTAGTCACAAAATGCATATGAAACCACAACAAAAATATAGTTTCAGGACACAAGCCCCACCATAATCTCGAGCAGGATAATTAGCAGATGATATTTCAGCAGTTCCGCGGGGACTATCTGAATGGCAAACAGCAACAGGTTTGTCATGTAATTCGGGACGGTTCTTGATGATCACTGCTACGAAGAAGCAATCCTGGAATAGAATATTTTCTATCATCGTTATATTCTTCAATCAAAATACCTTTATAAAGAAGAGATATATGAGATTTTCTTGGGTCGCTGGGGGGAGGGGGGTAAAGAATCTATGTGAAAATGATCGCAATTACCATGTCAACATGTATTATGGCAGTCTTGTGAACCACTGCAGAGGCGTTGAGACAAGAACTTTTGTCTCTAAACCCATCAGATGAGCTGGGAAAACGCTTCCGGTACCGATTTCTCCAAGTTCCAATAAAATGCAACCTAGAACTCTAGAACATCCAAAAGTTAATCAGGGTACATTTGTGAATGGATCGCAATTGAGGATATACTTCAAACACAAAAGTAGAAAGATTTTAATAATATTAGATTAGATAGTTTGCAGCCAAGCAATCATGGACAATGTGTCTGTGTTCTCCAATAAATTTAAAATGGCTAATATATTACATTTTGACATTCAGATAAATTGAAGCAATATCAACAAACATTTAAATGAATCATAATACTAACATGGAAAATAAATACAGAACATTTCCTCAGATGTGGGACTGATTGGATACCAAAGTTAAATACTAGAAACTAAGATAAGTTTAACCCAAAGATAAGTGCAACTAAGAAATAAACCTAATAAAGAATGAAAATCAAATGAAATAGCAGGTAAAATTATAAGTTTAACAATAAAATACAACATGTAAGACTAAAGAACATCATAGTAGGTTGTGCAGAAAGAGAATAGCTCAGATAGTCCAAAATTAAAATTTTTAAAAAAATAAAATCCAATACACTAAACCTGAACAAGAATGCTAAAAAAGAATATGAAACAAATAAGAGGAGATTATATGTTAAACTCTTCTTGTGGCCATCCATGGAGATGTGTACTAATGATGCCCCATTGCATTGTTTTTCATCTTAATGATCCAAACCAATAATGAAGTGAATCTAACAATGTTAGTGAAGCGCTGAAGCATAAGATTTTAACCAGTACGAAAGACAACTTGCAACGGAAACTGTTCGTGGTAAATTCAAATCTTGTACCAGAAACCACACCACGTATGCCTGGCTATATAAGATGTTATCATTGCTTTGGTACTAACCAGCCCTGATGATCATAAAACTGTGTATTGAAAAATAAAGAAAACACCGTCTGATTATAGTTCTATACATGTGTATTGATCATCAAGTCCTCATCTTTATTATAAACCGTTCAGCACTCCAGCTCTGCAACTATAATCCCATGAAACAATATAACTCCATTGCTTTTAAATTCCAAAAACTTATTTTGAAGTTGATTAGCGTAGCATTTCAACATAAAAAATGAACCGAGATCCAGAAAGGTAAAAATGCAAAAGCAGAAGAGCGTTCAAAAACCCCAACAGGAACACATTTTCAACATAAGCATTATTCCTTTTCCTGTAATGATTTCAAAAAGAGTAACATGCATACAATTCTGAAGCTTGCTGATGGCTTCTTAATTTAAATTATGCATGCATCTCAAAAGAAATCAGTATTTCAGAATAGTTGGAATCATCGAACCAAAACACATGCCAGAAAATAATTTGTAAAATTTCAAAGTTCTTACCTTAAAATAATTTTCAACAAAATCAGGATCTACAAGAGTTGAATGAGGCTGATTAGATGCTAAACTGATTCTTGAACTTGACGATTCTTTAAAATTATGATCATCAGGGATGCAACCGCAAACTGAAGCAGAAGCCTGAATAGAACTAATAGATTTGGGTTCAAATCCTGTATCCGTCCCATCTAACATGGAAATATCACAGAGTTCAGCACCTTTCGGTTCACAATGGCTTCCTACACTACAAGCAGGACCCACGTGCAAAAGGCCATCAAATTCTGGACCGCGTTGGTCCACTTGTTCTGTAGAATCACACTGTTCGGGACAATTGGCAACCATCAAAGTCCCACACTCCAATGATGAATTCTCAGTTTCAGAAACTACTTGATTGCCAAGATTTAGGGCTAAATCATCTGAATCTCGGTTGTTTTTCAGAGGAAAGAAAGCAGATAGTTTTGGTTGGTTATGAATTTCACTTGCAAGCTGATCGAGTTGATAAGGGATCCCTACAGGCAAACCAAACAACCAGAGTGACTTTGATGGATGCCACTCAAATTTTTACTCGCAATCTTTTAAAAATCTTCCCAAGTATGAGAAGAAAATCAGCAGATCTACAAATATGCAGAAGCAGTGAAATTCTACGACAGGTGTTCATAAACCTATTTTAACCATTACTTGGATATATCTTTGTCTCAGGAAGGAGGTTAGGAATCGGGAGCAATTTGCCACATGTGTTTAATTAATCACTTCAATATTTTTTGAGAAGTTCAAGTTATACCATAAGCTAGCTCGTTGTCATCACGACTTAAAAGTATTACAACTCTTGTTACATTTCAGTCCAAACAGATAAGCTGGTGAGAGAAAATGAGTGGGAAGATGTACTATGTACCCTGAGATGATGGCATACCATGTCTAGGAAAATAATATCAATTCATAATGCTGAAAAACCTACAAATTTAAAGAACATAAATGATAGTAGATCAAAATGTATTTAGTCTTTGAATTACATTCTTTCCAATTCCTTCTCTATTGCTGTTAAAAAAGGGAAAAAAAAATACTAATAATGAGTTCTTTCTCAGGTTTCCTCACACATTTACTATTCATAGATTTAGAAGAAACATTCATTACAAAAACGAATTTCAGAAGTTGATTGTGAGTACCGTGAAGTGAACCTAAATTTAAACTAAAGAATCAATTCTAAATATGACGTACAACTCAAAAGTTTATTAGCAGCAACTGAATCTTGCACCCAGGTGGGTTTAACTACTGGAAGCCCACCACTGAATGACCTGTATCAAATTCACAAACAGATATTTCTTAAGTACCAAAAACATCAATGCATCAGTTTGACATACAAAGACAAGATGAACCTCAAATTCTTGATTTTACTGTCAGGGAGATTACTGCAGATTATATGAGTAACACGATGCCTTGAAAAATAATTCTCGAATCGTCCCCCATACTTTAACATGTAGCCTCGAAGCTCCTGCAAAAAAAATAAATGTCTACATTCCTAATATGGAACATAATAAGAGAAGTAATGATTTTTTTTTAAAAAAAAAGGAGCATCTAAAGATAAAAAGGAATGCCTAAAATAACTCCTATGCTTAGTTTTAATCTTCAAAAATTTGTAGTTTCAAACTCGAGTGTTCTTCTTAACTTTAATTAAAATTCTTGAATTGCATGAACATATGCAATACAATGGACTGTCTGAATCCAAACAAAACAAGGTTAAGCAATCCAAAGCCCATAAAATATCAGAGTACAAATCAAACCTGACTAGACGGGACGGTATATCCATCCACAAAAATCGAAACCCCGTGAAATATAGATTTCCCAGAAGCAGAACCACTTTGAGAAGAGCTAGAAGCCTCAGCATCAAACTGTTCGTGTAGTTTTTTATTCTTCAAAACCATGTAACTACACCCAAGTAGCCAAAAACAATCAAAGACCAGAGCAAAACTAAAAATATTATATATTCATAACTACCAGACGAATAAGAAAAGAGACTTACATCCAAAACAAAAAGAAAATAATTAAAAGAGGATTAGGAGAGAGAACAATTGAAAAAATAACGAAAAGAGACTTACATCGAAGAAGAAAAATAAAATAAATGAAAGAGGATTAGGAAGAAAGAACAATTGAACATATTATCTGAATCCATTAAAGAAAGCAATAAAACATTCTTAACATCAAAAATTATGGGCGTGTTCGGTAGAGATTAAAATTGTAAAACTAGCCGTTTTTGTTAACTTTTATTAGATGAGTGGACCCAATAACGACTATATTTTCAATTTTAATTGAATTTTGAGCTATACCGAACACACACTATATTTGTAGAAATGACACTATTGTATACATGCAAGTATCATGCAAGCGGAATATGAAAGATTCAGTAACATAACTAGAGACATTACCTAAAGAAGCAAATGCAGCAAAGGACATACATAACATAGTGCAAAGTGTAAAGAATGTATTCTGGAATAGTAGATTGATGGAGAATGAGTGGTGAAAACGAAGAAAAAGTTATTGATGTGATGGAAAATATTATTTTATTGAAAAATGTGTGATTGAAAATGAGTAGAAGAATGAGAATGAAAATGAAAATTTGTAACAAACAGGGCTTAGACTTTTCTCCATCTATATTAGCATATTCATCTTTATCATAACACAAACAATAAAATAGCAGTAATGTGGAAGTAACAATGCATTGTAAGTTCACGGACCATAGAGTGGAAACAACTGAAAATCAGGTAATTGCCAAATACTGCCAAACTCTTTAAACACCAAAATTCTCAGAAAGCATCAACAAGAAACAAATTCCTGGTTCCCTTAAAACTACAAGGCATACCTCAAGTCCGTATTATTTTTCTGCAAAACATCCGCAACCTAAGTTTTTTTCGATGAAAAATTACGTGCAACCTTGTTCATAAACATCAATTCCTCTACTCATGCAGAAATCCATATTATCGAGATTTCAAGTAGCCCGTGCTGTTGAGATTTCATGTGTTATATTCATTGGAATTTCCATTTAAAATCAACGAAACCTACAGTTAATTATCGATAAAACTTCTTAAATTACTTTCTTAACTTCTATTAAAAAACCAACTTCTAAGAAGCTAGAAACCTGCTCAACACTAATAAACACACGCGCGTGGAGAGAAGAGGGACGGGACCTGCCGAAATCGGAGAAGGGGGAATTACGGAAGGCGGAGCGAGAGGAAGAGCGAGAATTGGCTCCCCAAGCCATGCCTAGGGTTTTCTGGTTCGTCTTCTTCTTCTTATCAGTATTCGTACTTTTAGCACCACTGCTACTGGTTTTGTTAGAAGGATTTGAAGAGATTGAATTGAAGCTCCGTTTCGAATTCGAAGCTGAATTCCTGGAGCGAGTCGAATCGAAACTCATCTTCACGAATTACGAATAAATTGAACTGCTTACGAGATTAACTGTAAGTACGAATTTTGAGATGTTCGGAGATTTGAAAATTATTTTAAGAAACTTGCAGAGAAAGCATTTGAAATGAATAGGAAATTTTCTTGATTTCGAATTTAACCACCAATCGACTATTTGCGGGAGCGGGACGAGATTGCCTGCAGTTCTCTCAGTGCTATGCGGTGCAATATACTAAAGCCCTTGTTTGTAAGAGCATACCCTCTATTTTTAAAAGAGTATATTCTATTATTTAGAGAGTATTTATAAATTTAAAAAATTAAAATTTTAAAGTACTATAACAAATTATTTATATTTATCACTTAATTTTACTATTCCCAACAAATATTTATTATTTTTCTTTATCTTTTATTTTAACTAACTTTTCTTTATATTATTTTATTGATTTCCTA
>CAIGRS010206665.1:0-10557 GCA_903798395.1 Fraxinus floribunda | reverse complement strand
TCACCATTGTCTATTCGGTGCAAAAGAGGTGTGAAAATCTCCCAGGCAGCCTGAAGATTGTCCAATAGGAATCATTAACACATTTGATGACAAAAAGTTTAGAGGTCTTCATTGAATAATTATGGCAATACCTTAAGCTCGTCTCTACGAACAAAATGCTGCTGATCACCTCGGATTCTGCAAAATGAAAGACGAATCTTGCTATTGGAATGGTACACGCGGCTAGAAAGTTAACTTCACTGTATTGACACTGTTTTTAATCCTGTTATCTTTAATGCTTGGACTTCAGTAATATAAATTTCTCTCCATCATTATCCCTCGGACAGAACTTCCATAATATTCAAGAGAAGGGTTTTAAAAAAAGTCGGAATAACAAAAAAAAATAAAAAATTGAAGATGTAAAGAAAAGTAATCATACGTGTCGAGAATTAGACGTTCATAAGCCTCTGGAATGACAACCCCATGATAACGTTGTCCGTACGACAAATCTAGTTCACTCTGAGCAGTCGACATATCCAGCCCAGGCTGCTTGACCTACATGACAGGAACGAATTGTGTCAACATTCAAGCAAAAACTACAGGGATCAAGTCGGGGAGTAGCATGAACAAGAATATATTCCAAGTTAACTTTCTAATCACAACTCAATAAGATCATAGGTAAAATGGAAGAAAATAGGAGAAAAAAGGGTTCAATTCACTAGAAATAGACAATCAACACAAATTTGACTTGAAGCTTCAAAATTTCATTGACAGACATCTATAAACTTTTATGACAGCATTTATAGAAGAATTAAGAAAAGGAAATAAGAGAAGGCTTGTTTTACACGAGCATTATAAATATTTACCTTATATGTGGAGTTTAACATGTGTGGTCACTGAACTTGAAGCGAAATTTTAGTTAGTACTAAACTTTATTTTGTTCAAAGCTGGTGACTGAACTTAAAACATTATTTTAGGTTAGTCACTGAACTTGAACATTTTTTACAATTTGATCATTCTATCCTTGTCCGTAAATTTAACTAAGGAAGAAGCTGACTTCGCAGTCTAGTTAGCAGCTTGGCTCGTAGATAACTAGACTGACATGTCCCTTTAATCAAAGTAAAGACATGGCCTTCCAACTTAGCGCTGAACTGCATAAACTCACGAGACAACCGACCTAGATAGGATATGTTTTTCTTTCAAAAAAAATAGCAGCCAAGAGTTTGCCTGTCTGTTAAATACAAGACAATATGCCCTTGTTTTAGGCAATAGCAAAGCTTGGACCACCAGAAAATAATGTGCTTAATCTTTTGAGGACCAGGTTTAAGGTTGACTTTGACCTAGAAACCATTCCTTGAGGTTGAAATTTTGCCATTTCTTATAATAAATCGTGACAATTTTTTTACAAGAGAAATAAAATCAAATGATAACCAGATGAGCTAATGGCTCAAGGGAAATAACAGTGTAATTATTCTTACCGTAAGCTTCATGTAAATGGCCTCTGAAGGTTGCAGACGTATTACAAATTCATTTCTCCCTTGCTTTTTACCTAAATAAATTATATTTCATCAGGTGCTGTCAAATCGAAATGTGCTGGAAAAAATCTCTTATTGATCAAATTGATAAACGAAAAATGGACAGAAAGAGCAAGTTAGACAGCAATAGGGAATTATGATGATAATTTACCATAGAAATTCTTTTAATATCAGTAAAGTTACCAAGTACAGCATTATCATGATATGAGTTGCTCGTTAGCATATGCGCACAAACTTGCAACTAAGGAACTAAATTTAAATAAATAAGGAAATTATTCAAGATTAAGAGTTATAGTACATACATTTGAAAATGTCACCAGGAACATCTTTAAATTGTACCCGAATCTCTGCCTTTCTTGAGTTCAGGGCCTTGCCTGCCTTAAGTATAAAAGGTACACCTACAGCAAGTAATTTCATGTTGATGTTAGACAAATTTAATTCAATGTTTGCACGTGCAGTTCTTACTTGAGAACACAAAAGTATTCCCTGATCTTTCTCTTTTCCTCCCTCAATATGAAAAGAGTTTACAGCTCTTCAAGTGAACTGAACTGAGTCTTATTCACTTATCGCTTGGCTATATGGATACCCCTATTCTTCTCTACTATAGTAAATATTAAGGATATGCCTAACGTGCATCTATGGTACACAATACTTGACAGGAAAATATAAGAAACAAAAATTTAGCTTCATGTTGTCAGGTACTATCCAAATCCCTGACCAAACATGCCAAAAGAGTTGATATTCCATCTCACCTTCCCATCTTTCGTTATGTATTCGAAGAACCATAGTTGCAAAAGTAGGGGTGTTTGAGTTGTCTGGAACTGTCGGGTCATCCCTATAACCTTCATATTGTCCAAGAACCACCTCTTCATCTTTGATTGGAACCACTGATTGGAGAACCTGAGTTTAAACTAAATGAGCAAGAAACTAGGGAAGCTAGTGCATGGTCAAGCGGAAACCATGGCAGAGAATTTTATGTTTATATAGAATCCATATAAGGCAGATCATATTAACTTTTAAACTATATCACACCAAAACAAATCT
Organism: Fraxinus floribunda; assembly: GCA_903798395.1. NCBI lineage: Eukaryota > Viridiplantae > Streptophyta > Magnoliopsida > Lamiales > Oleaceae > Fraxinus > Fraxinus floribunda. The sequence continues at coordinate 7,999 of CAIGRS010206665.1, read as the reverse complement.
CATACTAGAAATCCTATATTTACCTTAACTTTCTCGTCTCTGATATTCTCGGGCTTCAGAGAAATGGGCTTCTCCATAGCAATAAGGCAAAGAACCTGCAGGTTTGTAAAGAAAACGGAACATGAGGGAGATTCAGCTCTTCAGCATACAAATTAGGGTCCTAATGCTGAGCAATTCACCACTTGGTAAAAATTAAATATGGCGCTCATATGTAGAGAAGGAAGATGATCAAAACACATGCACAAATTTACATTTGGAGCCATTATAACAATTATCCTGTCCACCCATTTTCACATAATATGTTGCAAAGACACGGACACTAGTGATCAAGGACACCACGGATACGCCGACAAGTGATTTTCCAAAAAATGACATAGACACGTTGAAGACACATTAATTTAAATTCTTTTAATTATATATTCATATAATTATCTTTATGTTTATACTTTTATAAAACAAACTATTTTCTTAGTTTTGATTTATGTTCATGAAATCTTCTTCAAATGGTTGAGTAGCTATTTGTTATAATAAAATTATTTTTAAGTTAAACTAGATACTACACTGCTGGGGAAGCATAAATACATATAGTAAAGGTCATGGAGTGTCCGAGGAGTGTCTTTGATGGTCACAACACGACATGACAATGTCGGACAGGGACACGGACACGGACACACGGCCACAGTAGAAGGGTCCGTGCATCATAGCTCACATATCTTCAATCAGCAAAGGGGTATACGAAATGGACATATTAGATTAAGGTTTCTGAATGAGTTTCCTTTAAATAGCTTGTACACATTACGAGATTTTAGCAATGGACAATTTAGTAGTAAAATAAATCGTTTTTCATATATGAACTATTCAAACTTAATGCAAGGCTCACCTGCAAGAGGTGATTTTGAATAATGTCCCTGATAATTCTGCAAAGGAAACAGAAGGTTGACAAAATTTATTTATTTTACAACAAATCAAAACTAGCTAAGTGAAGTTAAAGACAGTGCTACTTCTCCAGCAATAGTTAAGAATCACATCTCTTGGCAAAGCTAGAGAACACAAGGACTGCTTTCATGACAGAGGCAAAAAAACTCCAAAGTGAACCCGCAGAACATACCCATATTGATCAAAATATCCACCACGACCTTCAGTTCCAAAATCTTCTCTGAAGACAATCTGCAGTGAAAGAAAAGGGAATTGGGTAATCATCAGAACTTGAGGAAAATTTTAACAGGGAAAGCTGATTTGAATGAAGAAATTGTCTTCCTTCTTGTCTTCATTCTTATTAGGAAAAAGGATATGGAGAGGGAGAAGAAGGAAAGGGGAATAAAGAAGGAATAAATTTAAATTTGAAAATCCAACTATCACATGGATAAAATGTTGTATCTTTTAAATGTAGAAAGACTTTAGACTCAAGAGTTATGTCCTTCTATAAGTTGCTCCCTTTCAATTTTATGCCTTCACAATATCTCAGGAAGGAAATGGCCCTTGGACAAGAGATCAGATCCCAAGGCTATATATATGACATTTCAGAATGTAATCTTACAGAATTATATTTTTCTACTCCGTCTATTTGCCCGTGCAAATAATTCTCTTATTTGTGTAAAAATCTGCATATATGTTCGGGCAATAAAGATGGACTTCTTCTCATTTGATACTTTGTCATTAAAGTGCTACTTCCATAGAAACGAAAATCTTTTCCATCCCGATCATTGGGCTTGAATAACTATAAATTTATATATTTTCGTTTGTGTGATTAAATACTGCATAAAACATCTTGGTATCTTAGGAACATTAGTAAGCCCATTGGACACCACTACTAGTACATATACACGAGAGAGACACAGATACACACACACACACACACACACACACACACAGAGAGAGAGAGAGAGAGAGAGAGAGCCAACCTGTACGTTATCAATATTGTCGCGATTCCAGAGTGGCAAAAAGAAGCGATTCGCAAAACGAATTACCAGCTGCAATATTTCCAAGAGATTGAATAAACAATACATTTCAGATAACTGGACCAAAAAACAAGAAAACTATTGCATCGTGTATTACCAAGTTCTGCACCAATTCCTTGCCCAAATAGTGATCAATGCGATAAATCTGTGGTTCATCAAATAATTCTCCAATCTGGGAGCTTAGTTCCTCAGCTGAAGCCAAATCCTTGCCAAAGGGCTTCTCAACAACAATACGGGTCCATCCACCAAGATCAGCTGGAAAGTAAGAGCTCATAAATCATTGGTGGATAACAAATTTAATTCAAATATTGAGACCCACCATAAACTTATCCACCAATAAATTAATGTGCCACGCCATATGTGCTTAGTAGATCATTTTACGATATAAATATCTATAATTAGTGGGTAATCTGCCATGATGAACAATAGGTATATTATATAGGTTCTTATAGGGTTACCATCATCCAGAATCCAAATGGAAACATGGACCTTTAGAAGAGTATTAAAACACCTGCATGTGATAGAATCAGCCATATTAAAACTGATTCTGATCAGAATACATACATTTATTTGTGCAATAATTCTTGATCATTTTGCAGACTTGTGGATATACTGACGGAGGAAGTGCGAGGTAGAAGAGCCTTCTAGACGATCCTTCTGAGCTGTTTTTTGATGTTTCATGCTCAGATATTGCCTTATCCAATGCCAAAAATCCCTCCTCAGCATCATAAGAGCCACATACATATTTAATCTACATGAGACATAACAAATCAGCATATTTACCTCATCCGTCAGAAGTTGAAAAACGAGGAATTATAAGTTCAGGCCATGTACTAACCAATTGAAGAAACTTCGATACATCTTCTGAGCCTTCGTTTCCTGAAGAAAGGTACCTAAAATCATTAATTAAAAGGTTAATGGATACCAGGAAGTCGCCATGTGCAGTACTCACAGAAAGAAATAGCATATTTCAACCACGAACATACACATTATAGAGGAAATATCTTTAGTCCTGTGAAGTATACAGGCCAAAAAAATAGAAAACCAGGTGTTTCTATGATTTTATTCAGGAGAAATACAAAAAAACTCACCCTCGTATACGATTTCTTAATTCATCATCTGAAATTTTGGTCCTCGCATAGCCAAAAATGTGAACATCGCGTGATTGCAAAAATCCCTACAAGGTACCCAAAACAAATCCAAGATTAGAAAATGAAAAAAACTTCACATTTAAAAGATTCTTCATTCTTGTATTAAGCTTCCACTAAGACTTTTATCAAGTACCAAAATGCTCATCATTCACAAGAAGTGTACAATTTAATACTCGAACCAACCACAGGGTTCATTTTATTCATTTATTCTATTTATAAAATAGACTAATCTACTTCCTTAGTTGCTCTTGAACTCGGATATTTGTCAATTCAGTAGATCAAATGACATGCTCACAAAAGTATTTCCAATAGTCGTGAAAAAAATAAAAGCAAAGTAAAATTTCAAATCAAACCTGACGATAAAGGTTAAAAAGCGCAGGAAAAGTCTTTTTCTTGGCAAGATCACCAGAAGCACCGAGAACAATGATGGAGAGACACCCAGTTTCTGGCACATTACTACTCTCTTTCGTAAAAGATTCGTTCTTTAGAAGATCTCGTTTCTCACAATGCCATTCCCCTGATGCCATTTTTCAAAATCTGGAAACAAAAATTTAATTCACCATAAAAGCTAGTACTAACAATCAAAGCCTCGATAATGAATAAATTTTGTCCATAAATACTTCATAAATTATTCAATATTTCAATCAACAAATAACTAAATATTTTTCAATTACATCTATCAGTAAATTCCAGTAAATTTGTGTAAAAATTTACAAATTATTTGACTTGATCCCGGAAATATATCAGACGCGAAAAGGAATCGATGATCAACAGGATCAAAAACATATTCTCACCTACTGAAAACAGCAAATTGAGTGCAATTAATAGAAGAAACCAAAACCAGTGCGATGAGGCTGAAAAATGAACCTATTTTCTTTGTTGTGCCGGATTTGGATTTTGATGTTTGATACTGTTTGGCAGATGTGAAATTGACTTGCCAGAGAGATTGAGAAAGCTGATAGTCGGTATATAATTTTAAAGCAGCGTGTATGTATCAAGAGTGCATATGTTCATGGGGGTTGGGTGGCGGTAGGTGTTCAACAACCGTGGGGCCTTGATTACATACAGTTTTGGACTGTGGCCGTCGACGTAGTGGACCGGGCTGTGGATTTCCAACCTATTTTAGACGTGGAAATTAGTGAAAATTGTACCACCTACCTAATATCTTCTCCATCCATCTCGCTGACTTTCTTTATTTTCTTAGTCTCTCAGTTATATAAATTTGTTTCTTTATTAAAAATGTTTGATTTTATTTGTTTATTAATATATATTTATTTAATTTACCTAATTATAATCAATTTAATACTTAGTTGTTGATAATTAAATAAGGATGAATTGGAAAATTTTTTAACAAAAATTATTTTTTTCAATAAGATTTCATAATTTGTTTGAAAAACAAAATCAACATATATGAATAAGACGGAAGGAACGCTACTTTAAACTCTTTTTATCCCAAAAAAAAAAAAAAAACCCAACTCATAATAGTATTAAATATGATAGCCATTTCTATATGTTTGACCAACGTTAAATTTCCAAATTGTTGCCTTTTCAAATTCGTTTGACCATCATTAGAACCATAATCATAAAATCCGGCCCGAACCGATTAGTCAGGTTGGAAAATTGGTGTGGATGCACATGACTCGGTCAAAACCTGGCTTTGACCAAATTAATCAACGATTTTGACCAAGTTAACTCGACCGTTGACTGATTTTCAAAATTGCATTTTAAAATATTAGGGGTCCAAGGTTCAATTCATTGGACCTCTAAGTAAAACAATCACTTTCTCACCATTAGAGTTGTAGAGTACTTCAATATTTATTATATACAAGAAATAATATATATCCAATTTATCATTATATGTTTTTTAAAATTATTTTTATAAAAAAAATTGGTCAATACCTAAATAATTAGTGAAAATCAATTTAAAGAATATATAATTTTGCCTAAAAATTTTTATATGCTTTAATTTATTTTTTTATAGATTTTTAGGCAATTGCCCACCGATCCGACCAGTAACCCGAGACCCAATACCTTGTCCGAGTCGATATCCGGACCGGGTGTAATAACTATGATTAGAATACAACATTACACAAATTGATGAAAAAAAAAATAAAATTTTACTAGAACCCAACAAAAATAACAATAGCATCTGGGTTCCTAATGTATATTCTGCAACAGTATTCATTCTACATATGAAGAATAACATCAAATTCAATACATAACAGGTAAGTAATATTTTCAGTGCATCCGTCGAAATGCAAAATATAAGAAATTCACAAATTATGAAAGGATTCAATTTTCTGCAACAGAATTCATTCTACATAATGAAGTAATATAATCAATTTCTTAACATAACGGGTATGTAATATTTTCAAACACAAATGGATTCATCTTTCTAAATGTTTGACCATCCTCAAAATCCCCAATTGTTCCTCTTTCTATACGTTTGACCATCACTAGAACACTACATTACACAAATAAATGGAACAAAAAAATTACAAGAACCCAACAGAAAGAACAATAATTCATTCGACATACAAAGTAACATCATCAATTTTAATACATAACTGGTATGTTATATTTTCAGTGCTTCAGTCATTACGCAAGAGATAAGAAAACCCACAGATTATGGCACATATTCACATTCCATGCGCAAAATCTTGCCATAATTTATCTCCTAGTTTTGAGCCCTAAAAAGGTTATTTAAAAACCATCTTCAATCTCTATTATTCTTCTTCAAATCCCATTGTCTGTGATTTACACACACTATTCGAAGCTTGAAGATCATAATCTTCATCTACTGTCACACATTTTATGCAACTTGAATTATACCGCAAGTGTACGGTGTCAAGGTTTGTAATATAATAATAGTGTTAGGTGTCGAACCTACAGAGATTGTAATTCAAATTTCTACTAAGTACTATAATTATATAGTTTCTATTTTATCTAGATGAATGAATTTTATAATCAATGATGTTTTAAAAACTAATATGGTGACGAATTCAACAAATATATACAAGTTAGAAGAATAATCAAGTGAGGAAATCTAAGGTTATGATTTCACCTAACTATCAAATAAGTTTCTTAATTATATAATTATTTCTAATCAATTTTCCAAAGTTTATAAGCAAGAACACTAACGCAATTTTACTCCCTCTCTCAAGTGCCAAATAAAAACTATTCCTATATTTCAATTCCCATATCTCTATTCCGAATTAAAATATAGAATTTATCAAGTTCGTGGTTCTTAAATGGAATATGCTTCAAAGGAATTATATTTTCTCTCGAAACCTACAATTTCCTATGTTGTGTTATTCTTATGATCACGCCTAAACTCCCCTCTTTCAAGCGTTGGAATTGACTAGCATCAAATTATTCAATTAGTGGTCAATTAATTGAAAGCGATACTCAAACTTCTGACTATTAGACCTGCTATAAAAACAATGTATTGATTCTTCATCACCTGCCACCAAAGACATGCCAATTCCAAATAGTAAATATTATTTGAAAATATAGTTTCTCGAGATATCAACAAGCATTGCAAGCACCAAAATTACACTAGTGTTGCCAATATGTGGATTTGTCATCAAGACAAATGGCTTGCGTAACTAGGGTCAGTAAGGATCTCTTGGTACCTGTAACAACAAGATATCAAGAAATTTTTATGTAGAATGACCAATCTATTGACCTCATTTTTTGTACCATTGACGTGGACAATAATTACATGGCCCACTCGCGTCCACATAAACTAATTCCAACACGTTTGGACGAATTATTAGTCAACAATATTTTAGATTTGAGCGGGAGAGAAGCTTTACAACGCGAGATAAAAGTGCTCAGGCACCAATTACATATACAAATAGGATTGCATGATTAAAAAAAAACAATCAACAATACATAAATCGAAATCTAAAATCAAACATCAAACTCTACGAATAAAAAGATTCAACTCAAGAAGAGATGACTTATAACTTAAAATAGATATTTGCATTATACTTCAAATCAAACAAGGAATGGGTATTTATAGTGTTACATGTGAAATTGTATTCATTGGATGATAAGGCACGTGGCTTCATCTTCTGAACCAAAGCACCCTATCCTAGGTGTCAATTGACCCCATTAGCCTGTGGTTTTTTTAATGCTCATAAAAGGGAGACGACCACCCTACAACATATGCCAACAAGACTCACATATTACTCATTACAAGGGTTACATCAATCATTCGCATAGGATTTCATTAATAAAAGGTCTTCAAAGGAGACGGGTTCAGATTGAATCTCCAAATCATGACCGCTTCGACTAGAAGGTTTCGATTTTGAACTTCGCCACGTCGAAGAGGAGGCTCAGCTAGTTTGGTGTGGGATGCCACGTAGGTTTTCTGTAGAGCCTTGGTGGTGAGACATAACAGGATTAAATTTGGGATCAAGTGTTTATGATTTTATTATGTATATTATACAATATTTTAGATACATCATGTGTTTGGTTCTCTACCAATTTTTTCAAAATATTTTCCAACAAGTGTGAGTGGAGGTGTCAAGATGGATGGGCCGACCAGATCTGTGAAAATTCGCTCGGATCGACCCGGGACCTCGAACCGACCCGTGACCCGAGCGGACGGTTCACGGGTCAAGGAGGTGTGACTCGTGGGCTTCGTGGGTTGCACATTCATGGGCCGCGGTTAATCGTGACCCGTGAAAAAAAAATTAAAAAATTAAATATTATAATTAAGTAGGTGCCAACCTAATTGAGATGTATTTAAACTATAAATTATAGTAAAAGTAGGTACCAACCTAGTTGAGATGTACTTGTACTATAAATATTTGATAATAGTAATTAGAAATGCATTTAGTTGTTATTCGTTTAAGTTAAATTTAACTTTTCAAAATTATA
>CAIGRS010206625.1:0-12716 GCA_903798395.1 Fraxinus floribunda | reverse complement strand
AAATGAAATGCCCATGACGAGTAGTTTTTCCCATTAAACCGAATGCAAACTGAGTCAGACTTCTCAATTGACATGATGAAATCGGTAAATTGTCCGCAAAAAAAATAAATAAATCACAACCACCAAATGAAAATTTGCCCAAACTCAATAAGGAGCCCAACAAGAATTAAATGGGCCCAACAACAAACAAATGCCCTTAATACCTTAAGTAAGGTTTCCCCAAGCCCAACAATGAACCAAAAGGAAATTAGGTAAGCCCAAGAATATATTTCAGCCCAACAACAATAAATAATGTGGCTCCACTGACCCAACCCAAGAAAGACTCCTTCCTCACAGAGACGACGATGCAGAGAAGACCAATCTCACACGGACGAGGCAGACAATGGTGTAAGAAGAAACTCCGACTCCGACCAAGCTCGCGCCAGTTATACCAAACCCTAGCCGCGCCGAAAATTGAGAAACGCAACCCAAATTGAATCCAGACACCTTCGCGAGAGACGACCAGTAGCTAAGATGAAGACCCTGCTGTCGACTCCAGAAATTGAACTCAGATACTCGTCGTTGGGAACATGAGCGACAACTACAGGTATCGCCTCTGACTATGATGGAGTTTCCTCCGACCCGATTGAACCAAGACTAAGAAATCGAACCAAAACTCTCGTGATAGGAGAGATTAGGGCTCTGATACCATGTCACGTTTTGCTGAATGATTTTCAGTATGTACATTGATTACAATTTATAGAATAATACATGGATAAATAAGGAAAGATTGCATAAAATAAATCCCTAATTCTATGCTAGCTAAATATGGAAATGCATAATCAACATAATAGTAAATATCCTCTAATACCCTCCCTCAAATTGATGCTGGGGAGTTCACAAGCATTAATTTGCTGACAAGAAAGTTATGACGATGACGAGTTTTCAGTATGTACATTGATTACAATTTATAGAATAATACATGGATAAATAAGGAAAGATTGCATAAAATAAATCCCTAATTCTATGCTAGCTAAATATGGAAATGCATAATCAACGTGATAGTAAATATCCTCTAATATCAACTTCCCAGTGGCAATGTAAACACATTCCCAGAGGAAGATTTAGTCTTTATCTTACCTTTAATGATACTATTGGACTATTTGACATTCAAAAGCTATTCATTGATTCTCTCATGGCACATGGCATATTTTTGTCTTCTTTATACTTTTGAAAGTTACTGTTGAGACTTTAGCGGTTCTCCCATTGCCTTTTTGTTTTCAATTCCCTAGCCCCATCCCAAACCTCAAAACATTTTTTTTTTAGTTTGTTCCCACCTTCTGACAAAGATTTTGTAAATTGATTGGCCATCTTTTGATACATACGTAAGGCATACTCCAAATAATTGAAACTGAAGGAATTGGATGTCCAACTAGGTAAATTACTTGCTTCGTTAAAGAAGGCGCCTTCCCTCATGACTTCTTCCCTTCCGTCCCTTACTTCATAAATTAGTATTACCATTCATTTAACAATAACAAACAGCAATGAAGATCAAACAAAAGGACAAACTTAGAAAAAGAAAAAAAGAACAGTGAAGGACATTAATCATGACCACAAAAGGTGGAGTAGAAAATAAGCTCTATGGTGGACTCCTATTACATAACTCTTTTAAAGTTCAATGAATATCAAGCACTGAACTTTTCATCGAATTTCACTGGATTTCCAAGATTAAATCTTTATCTGAAAGTGTGAAATCAAAAAAAGAACAGTCTATCCTACCAACCCCACATACTCAATTTTCTAAGAATCTAGACTGAACTGCATTCAATAAACAAAAACATTCAACTAGAACTGCCAAAATAGATTAGATAACAGAAAAGTAGTAAAGGAAAACTTTACACAGATCGAGGGTGGGAGAGAGACGCACCGCGGGGACTGTCTACAGTGTTTTCAAATTCCACAGCCAAATCAACAGATTGCTATATTACTGAACCTCATTTTGATATTAAGCATCTAATTTGATATTATAGCTCTCTAATTCTCAAAGTCTATAACCAAAAAAAGTGAGAAGATTTCACCTTTTTCTATTTATTCGAACTGCAAGGATGGAAGTCAAAAAGTTGAGTTCTCGGAAAGCAGTTCCCCTCGTGGTATTAAACAAACATAACCTCCGTGGTGATAAAGATGGCTGATGAAAGCGGGTGGGTGAAACATAAGAACTAACGAATAATACTGTTTAAAAGTTTAGAAGGAAAAAAAAACCTGTTCGCCAGCCCCAACAATGGCAAGAAGATTTGATCTGTATAGCATTTCAGCAATTACAAAAGCCCCAATAACTGACAGAAGAAATCCAATTTCAATAGGTTATTATATTAAAAAAAGCCAATACAAAACTGAATTTCAATTGACAATCAAATGCGTATATATACCTCGTTCATGAAGGAGTCTTCCAGTATTACAATCGAAGATTTTGAACCCATCCTTCGTTCCAATTACAAAGCAGCTGACCCAAAATGAATTTATACGTCCATTAATTCAGAAAAATAAATAAAACCGAAATCTGTTTCTTTTCGGTTAATAATTAGTGTTACCTGTTATCTTGATTGAAAGAAGCACAGAGAATCGGATGGGATGTGGATTGATTCGACATACTTTGAATAAATATTCTATATTCACCGAACTATTATTGTGTAAATATCTACAGTATAATTATCGATTACAAGGATGAGAATGAATGCTTGAAGCAGAATTTTAAAAAACAATCAATTTATATATTTTTGGGATACGTAGTCCAAACGGTGGGGCCAATCAAAGTATCAAACAGGTCTATGGGTAATTATAGAGATTAGAGCTGATTTCGTTGGAAAGTGGTTAATTAAGATGTGAATATAACATTATTAGGAAAGAAAAATAAATTATTTTTTTAAAATTATGTATCAAACATGTTCTTAGCTGTAAAACATTCTTATCAAAAAAAAAAATTTTATTTTGTCAAAGTTACTTACAAATACGGATCACATATTTTGGCCCTGTTTGAATCAAATTATTATCTCATTAAAATGAAAAATATGACCGTTATCCATCACATCAATATTTAAATTCAAATTTTATATCTCTTGTGTGGGCCACAATAACGACTATATTTTTCATTCTCATTCTACAATAATTTGGCTCAAACAAGGCCGTTATGTACAAACTTGTTAAAATCTGTGGTTTCCACGACCAGATGCCACTTCTATCAATCCAGAAAATAGGTGAACTTAAAACCCGCATAATCTCTTCTCGTATACACAAAATCTTGTAAATTAAAGCTGTCAAACTTAAGACAAAAAAAAATGATTTTTATTGATGAAATTAATGAGAACAAAGACTATACATGTTAATATTGCATGCATGTTTTATTACATAAAATATCTACAAAAAAAGAATGCAATTCAAATAATAATCCACCTTTATAAAAACTTGTCATTCTATTTTTCATGCCCTCATAATTAATTATATCATTAAATCTTCCCCATTAAGCATTGAGTCAAACTGAAGCATCGGCTGCATGAATGAGTCGAGCTGCCCAAATATATCATCCCCTTGATCATTGTATGTAGAGAAATCCCTAGTATCAAAATATGTATTTATATCTTCAGGGATGCTGATTTGTGAAGGCTCGCGCTCCATCTCTGTTGGTGGCTGGGGAGACTTGGCCGCCAAGGTCATCTCCATCATTTCCTTGAACTTGGTAGATTGTAATAAAAGCCCGAGTGCAGAAGTGGCAGTGGTGGGTCGGGACTCATATGAGGTGGCGTGAATCACATCTGATGGTGGTTGGAAGTGGTGGTCGTGCGCTGAGGTGACCGAGTTGTGGGTTGTGTTTGGTGCCAAATTTGTCGTGGCAGGACTAGGGTCAGGGTTAGGGTTAGGCTTGTTTGTGGTGGTGTTGGGTCTTAACCATTTGATGTAACGACTAAGATTGAAATTTGTAACTGCATTAAGACCTCGATATTCAATTGCTGCCATGTCATATGCAACTGCAGCCTCTTCTTGGGTAGCTGAAATTATTGAGAGTACAAAGATGAATACTTAATTCTTATTCATGTATGTTCGATATTAAGAAGCCCCTCTTTGGTATCACTTAAAATTGGATTAAAATTCAAATTAAAGTTAATAATTAATTTATGTAATTCATAATTTTTTAGCCATATATTTCATCAACTTTTATAAAAAATTATTGGTCACATCAAATATGTTGTTGAAATAAATTATTGTTTTTTTACTTGTAATCAACAATTTTGTTACTTGCCATGCAAGAAACATTTGGTGTATGAATAGATTTTTACCGTATGTCCCAAGATAAAGGTATTTGTTGCCGAAGACCCTGCCAATTCGAGCTTCCCATCTTCCATTATGATGATGCCTGCGGATAAACTTTAGCATTCAGATAATATGTATTTTAGACGTTATTAAGAAAGAAAAAGTAGTTAATATTTTATTTGCTAATTGATTATATTTAATACTATCAAAGGTCCATAATGATCATGTTTTCTACATCGCGTTAGAGAGATTGCGTGTGATGATTAAACTATATTCTCAGAATTTTTTTAAATTAAGACCATGTTTGGTACAGTTTAAAATCTAATTAAAATTGAAAATATGGTCGTTATTGAGTCTCACTCGTCTAATAAAATTATAAAAGTCAAGAATAACGACTAGTTGTTCAATTTTAATACGATTTTAATCTCTACCGAACACGCCCTAAGTTTTAAATCTATAAACAGAATAATATGCTTTGATAGCTTTATACTAGCTTAAGTGATTACATTATATACTGATATATTTGGTACATTGAACCGAACATAATAATAGTCGATGAATTTTATATCATATTTTATTTTTTTTATTTGTTCATGCCATGTCGATTTTAGCATGTTACCGCGACACAAAAGTGTAATTTAGCTCATGTTTGGTACACATTAAAATTTTCATTATCATTTTTCTACTCATTTTCAATAATATATTTTTCAATAAAATAATATTTTCCATCACATCAATAATTTTTTTTAACCACACATTCTCTATCAATTTACTATTACAGAATACATTCTTCCAAAATAATGTGGTTCAAACACACCCTTAGATATTTATCTAATCTCAGGTCTAAAATTTTTCAATGAAAATAAAAACTAGTTAAACCATTATTGTTTTGTACCTGGCAACTCCTCTATATTTGGACACTCCCCTTGAAAAGCCACTGCTTTTCCTGCAATTATTTGAATTACATTATAAAAAAAATAAAATTGTAAAAAACAAAAAGTATTTGTATCTAAAATAAATCAATTACAAGCAATATTTTATCAGAAATTAATACCTTCTTATTGATCCAATATATTCTTCTCTGGACTGACCCTCCATTTCCGTCAGTTCTTTCTCATACATTAACAGCTATTTATTGTAAAAATATAAATGATCAATAATTTTACATGGATTATTAAAATTATAATTCTAAATATTTATGAGAAATATAATTAATTACCGGAAAATTAAGAATAGTATCTGGACCCCAGTATTTAAGTGCAGCCAAGTCATAAGCATGTGCAGCTGCTGCTTCATCATCATAGGCACCTATTCAAGCACCAGGATTAAAAAAGTTAAATTGTGAGAAATTAATAATTTTTCTCAAGGAAATTAAAGGAAAATTAAGAAGAATGTAACTTTTTATAGCTACAACTTTGTACATACCAAGATATACTGATTTTCCCATCAAAATGCCATCAAATCAGACCAAGAAAAACAGCAAAAAAAAATAAAAATGTTATTGATATACTTTATCAAACAAACAATAATGCTTCATGGGGATTACTTTATGACGAGGGACGAAGAAAATATCGTGAAAAAGAAGCATTGATATAAAGATTAATGTTGGCCCTCACTCACCTTGTCTCCCTTTCTTGTTTTGTGCTTTATTCAAGCAATTCTTATCCCACAAATGCGCTTCATATCTCCCTGTCCATCGATGCCTGCAGCAATTTTTTTTCAAATTAATTGGAAATTAGACACACACACACACACACACACAGAGTTTTAAGTGATCAAATGAAATGCATGATCTTAAATGAACTATATATCAGCAATGTGGCAAGGGAACGGATTATGCCGCCACAGTTTGCAGTGCGACAGTCACAATTGCAGGTAGCCCAAAGGGCACAATCACTATAATAGCTAGGCATAACATAGGTCATGTGTGCAATGTGGTTGAATTAATTACCTTGTGACCCCTCGATGAATCGAACTACGTTGAGGTGGAGAGTCTCTTGGGATTGTTTTCCTAGTACGTTTCGGTTTCATCCCAGGATTGTTTACGCTGGTAGTACCATTGTTTGAACTGTTCTTAGGGTTCTGCTGTGATAACTTCGCCATGAAAATGTATTGCTGTAAATTTTGTGAAGAAATTAAAAGTTAAGAATATGACGGAGTCTTCCAATGTAGTGGTTTTTAAAGGGGGTGGTGAAAAGGAAAAGAGATGAAAAAATAATGCAAATTGACAGTACGCAATTTGCAGTGCTGGCAATGGAATTAGGAATTTGCCGGCAGATTGTACGGCCGCCTTAAACCGGCTTTGTCCTAACTTGGATTTTGTGTTATATTTCTTACATTCATATTTTTAGGTATTTGTAAATAGTCGGGAGTCGAGATTGGGGACGTGTTTTGTGTAGACTTACAAACGTTTTGGTTTATAGGAGTGAACGGTGTGATATTCATAAGAATATGATGAAAATAATCGAATGAACTTGTAAAACTAATATGGTACATATGTTGTGGGTGTTGAAACGTTAGGTTAATGTTTATGAACGGTATATTAAATCACTTTTTAATTATATATTTTATGGAATTCATAAGTAAATATATTTTCGATTATTTGATTGAGTAATTTAGAAAAAAATATAATTCCTTTAGGAAATGTATCCAAATCCTTCGAAATAATACTTCTACGTAATTTCAATTTGCATAATCTGTTAATAATTATTTTATCCTATTTGACGCAATTAAAACATAAACAGTATATAAATTTTTTTCAAAATGTTAACCATTTCAATCTTATAATATGTATCGTGAAAAAATTGCATAATTAGTCCCTAATCTATTACTTCAATAGTAAGTCGATCCTCACCATTATAGTTGCTACAAACGCTCATTGACTTTATAAATCTTTATTTAATAAATCAATTATCTAATTTTATGAAATTAATTTTACTTCTCAACTTCAATAGTGTTGCATACAATGTAACAAAGATTTAGATAGTTTTCATCATTAAAGATTTATTATGCAACTATAAAGAAAGATAATTGAGACGAACTTGATATTTTTCAAAAATTAAGGATTAACTTTATATATATATATACACACACACACACTTTTTTCTGTTTATACTTAAAAAAAGGGTTTGATCCGTTATTGTTTGGAATGCAATTAAACTGTCTCGTCCTTACAGACATATTATACGACATTATGAATAGACCAACTTCGAAGATTATCTTATAATCACCTTGTAAACATGCAAATGATACCAACATATTGTTTTTTTTGTTTAATATTGGTTTGTCTTAATTGTGTTGGGTGTAGATTAAAATCAGATTCTTAATGGTTTTTTTTTTCTAAAAATTAATAAAATTTGGTTGAAAAGTTGTGGTTATCATAAACGTGTAGTTAAAATTAATTGTTGATTTTGATTTGAGCTTTAAATGAGTTTTCACGAATATTAACGATTTAAAAGCTCTTTCGGAAAGAACCTCCCCGGCTATGCTTGCGAATTGACTAGTGATTTTTAAGTAAAATAACTGGACTGTCATAAAATGACTTTTATTTATGGACCATGTTACACCAATCGAATTTTTTCGTCCACCAGCTTTTCTTCCAATAGGGGGCCGCCACGTGTTGAAGGTGTGAAAGATTATGTAAAAAAATCGGTAACAATAGATTTATCCTTTATTTATTAGCTATTAAGTTGTCCAAGACAAGACAATAGTAGGCACCTTGAAAAAGTTGTAAGGGGGACCTTCAATTTAAGATGATTTTCAACAAAAAAGATTAGATCGTAGAATAGAAAAGAATTTGTTTTCAATATATGATTTTCACATTGCATCAATTTCCCTTCTTCTCATTAATTGGATTCGAACCAATAGCAAGTTACTTGCCCTTTATCAGTATTTTTTAAGAAGATTTTTGAAAGAGTCATAAATTACATTGTTCTTATATTATCTCAGGTTATTTTCTTCAATGAAGACATTTTTGGCACTATGTAATATTAGCATAATAATATAATGAATGAATAATATAATTTTAAATTTTTATTCGGTGAATATGTTATGTATTTTTGAGTTAAAGTGGTGCAATTAATTAACTCCAGTCTTCTTCTATATATATACGAAAAATAGAAGGAAAAGATGCTAGAGATAGTAAGAAAAAATGAGGGCCAAACATAGACAATATTTATTTAAATTTAACATTCAGCACTAATGTCATAAAAAAAAAAAATCAATCAAATTGTTCGAGTTGGATCCGGATGTGATTTGATACATTGGATGAGACATGACAATTTGCATAAATTTTACTACACGTTTTTCCTTTTTAATCGTGTTTAATCTAATACAGTAGAAATCAAGAACCAAGTGAGTTTTGATTAATAGGATATTTATTGATAATATCAAAATTATTGGCTGTATTAGCTGCTTATTTGAGTGAGTTGAGCGAGACAGAAGAAAAATATTAAATAATTTTCGATAATAACATCAAAAGTATTAGTTCTATTAGCTGCATATGGAAACCACATATTGGTTCTATTAGCTCATGTTTCCAGATTTTGATGTACTTATGAAATATAAAAAATAACAATCAAAATATAAAAGTTCAGCTACCACTCTTAGGGTGTGTTCGATAGAGATTAAAATCGAATTAAAATTGAAAAACTAGCTGTTATTATTGACTTTTATTAGACGAGCATGACCCAATAATTGTCATATTTTTAATTTTAATTGAATTTTAAGTTGTATCAAACAAGCTCTTAAATCTATCTGGTGTAACTAAAAAATAAATTTTAGTTTGATAATAATAATAATAATAATAATAATAATAATAATAATAATGAATTACGTGATTGAAAAGTTGATAAAAATTGTAAATTTCAAAAAAAAAAAACCTTATGATTAAAATAATTGAAAAAAAAAATGTCTTACTACGTTCAAACTTATAAGACTTCGGTTGACCTCCACATGTTACGCATTTTAGGAACTTGGTATTTATTAAAAAGGTTGAACCCCAACCTTGAGGGCCCCCCATCGATCCTGTCCTGGACCATCGTGGAGGAGGTAAATCGCAGGATGTGCCTCTCAGCAGTCAGGGTGGAGAGTTTATGGATAGGTTTGGACTATTAAGTTATTAACCCTATAGTAACTCCCACTTACAACAAAACCAATTCTACCTTGCGGGGAATCGAACTCTGCAAATTACCGCGCTGAACCCTAACCGTTCCCCCCTTTACCACTGAGAGATTTGCCCTGGGGGCCGGAACTTGGTATTTATTACTTAAATTTGTATATAAACATCTAAGAAGGACTAACGTGTTAGAGATGATTGAAGACTACTGCAAGCCCCATACAATAGGGACCAAAACTACAATGTTCCCTATTGGAAATAATCTTGCAACAATAAAGCTTAAAGTACTGGAAAAATTTAACAAAATCGATATCGATGGTCCTGATTCCGAGACGGAGCCGTATAACGTGAGAGTGTCGCGTACGGTTCCTTTGACGTGGCCAAATCTGATTGCCTTTTTTTTTTCCTTATGTTTTTCCATCTTCAAAAGGTATTGCGCCAAATGTTGTCTGTCAAATTTTATGTCAAAAAAATCTGTACTTGTAGCATAATTGATCTCATAATTATATGGTTATTTTGGAGTTAATCATATGATTTATCACCAACATTTACCTTCGATTATTACTTGTTCACTCAAAAATAACATTTATCTTTGAATAATGTTTCTCACTCAAAATTAAATAACATTTATATTTGTTTACTGCTCACTCACTTTTACAAATATTACTCATTCATTATCTATTTAAATTTCGTTTTGTCCACGAGGCAAAAAAAAATCTTACGTATCAAATGAAAATTCTACGTTACAGTTAACGATGCTAAAATTTGAAAATTCATTTGTCACTAACATTTATCTTTGAATATTGTTTGCTCGCTCAAAATTAAATAACATTTATATTTGCTTACTAAAAATTAAAATGTTATCGGTTGCTCACTTACATTTATAAATATTACCCATCCATTATCCATCTCAATTTTGTTTTTGTCTCTGCTTGATATCTTTTACTTTAATTTAATTTATTTCTCATACTCATTTTTAATCATACATTCACATTTAATTTATTTTTCATACTCATTTTCAATCATACATTCACACAATAATATATTCTACATGTAAATTCAAAATTAGTTTTTAGTCATACATTCTTCAAAAAATATTATTCGAAACTACATTTTTAAAATTTTAAGGATGTCAGGCAGTGTTATTATATTTGTTTATATGGTTTCAATTATTTTTAAAAATTATGTTGTTTAATCTATTTTCCTCGTTTTTTTCTTCTAGAAAATCCATGTTCGATTTTTATTTTATGTCTGTTTATATGATTTTCTTGATTTTTATTCCATCGACTAATAATTATCTTTCTGAATTTATTTTCATTTTTATATGATTTTTATTTTTCTCATATTTTAATATAACTTATTTTTCTCAAAATTTTTTTTTATTTACTCATTCTCGCCAATTATTTCTTATAGGAATTTGTTTGATTTTTTATAAATTCATTCATCTTAATGTTTTTTTTCTACGCTTTTTTGAATTTGTTTTCCCATTTTTCATGATAAAATAATTTTTTATTTTCTACTTGATAAGATGGAGAATTAGAGAGTGGATTCAAAGTTATCTCAAACATAAGGCTACCTAGGTGGTCATCTATGATCCCGTGTTATAATAATGTCCAACATCACATAAATAATATAAACACATCAGACAATAAAATTGAAAATAAATTTTGTAGGGGTAAAAAATGAGAAAAATAAAGTGAACAACGTAATTTGCAAAAATCTATCTACAAATCATGAAACTAATATAACAAATTGAAGTGGATGAATAACATTGTCTGTACATGAGCAGCGGAGGACCCAGCATTCAAGTTCAGCCCGGGCGGACGTTGACCATTGACCGTCAACTATTAGCGATCGTAAGNGGGGTGGACAATTGTACGTGGATGATAATATGAATATGGGGTGGGCAACAGTGGCTGACCTAGCATTCAAGTTCAGCCCGGACAGACGTTGACTATTGACCGTCGACTATTAGCGATCGTAAGAGCAAGGTCGTAAGAATAGAATGAAGTTTTTCTAATGAAAAATGTATAGAATCAAATTCTTCTTTCGATGGTAAAGGGGGAGAGGTAGGAGAGTCTTTAATTTACTCGGAAGTAGATATGCATTTTCATCCCAACTTTAAGTTCATTGACATAAAAGAACATAGTTCAGAATCCAAGTGATTCATTTGAGATAATGAACGATCATGTAAATTTTTGCCAGAATTTCATCCCTACTAGCATGAACTCAAAGATGATTATCTTTAGAAATATGTCCTAATTCCATATCATATACCTCTCTTTCGACCTTTTTCCCATGTGCTTCAGTCATCTCGAGATGCTCCAATTGTGTCTAAATTGGATAAGAGTCCAAAATACTCAAAAGGGAAGAATTCGAATACAAAAGAATACAATGTACTCAAACTCAAAAACTCCGCACAAAATACAGACTAGAGGATAAAAACAAAAGACTGCAAGTACTAAACTGAAATTACCCCAACATATGAATACTGAATGAGACTAATAAGGATCGTCAAGTCTCGTCAAAATAGTCCATGACTATCTTAGAAATTAGAATTGTCAAATCCCCAAATCAACATAAGTTCACATGAAATCTAAAATCTCATGGCTTAAAATTTAGCAGAAAACGGTATAACTAAATAAAAATTTATGTTCATAAAATTATAGTGTAGAAAGAAGGAAGAAAATATTACCTGCAGAACAAGGAGTGAGCTAAAAAGATGGACAAGATAACCAAATCCAAAACCCATATTATTTGAATTGAGATCGTAATTCCCAAATGGCAAATGGGCAAAATCACAACTCACAGCTCAATCACCCTAAACCCTAAATTAAAATTCGTAATTCAAACAATAGTGCAATTGTGCAACATAAATCAGTGAACTAATTTTTCATAATATCATATAACTAATTTCTCATAATCTCATTTCAAATCAAAATAAGTGATCTGAAAGTGAAAAGTGCCAATTAATTCATTATTTTAATTTTCCCCAATTACATATCCAATTCATAAGTCATTATATAATTCATGATTTTATAACTCATTAATAGAAAATAACACAAAAAAAAAGAAAGAAAAGAAAACTCATGGGTTCACGAAATCGGTCGCATTTGCTGCAGCCGTTCACAGGAGCTTCCTCCGACATTGGCACGACTGGAGCCGGCTGGACTGGTAGATGGTGGTGGTGGAATTGTGGATGATTCACCGGCAGGGGGACCGAGTACGGGAGAAGAAGGCCGAAACCGCTGGATTCGCCAAGCTGCTGAAGCAAAGAAGTGGAGATAATTGTGGTTTGTGGTCAACAGAATTGGGG
>CAIGRS010206609.1:0-11440 GCA_903798395.1 Fraxinus floribunda | reverse complement strand
CACATTATTTTTTTCATTCTCATTCTTCTACTCATTTTCAACTACACATTCTCCAATAAAATAATATTTTTCATCACATCAATAACTTTTCCTTCTTTTTCAATCACATATTTCCCATCACATCACTTCAAAAAAATGTATTCTCTCATTTTAATGTCCACCAAACGGGCTCGTCAATTTTTCAGCCTTCAAGCCTTGCTTTACCCCCTCAAGCTACACACCATCACTACAACACAACATAATAAACCTTCAATTCAAGAAATCATTTAACAAATCAAAACATATAAAAACTTACTCAACAAAAAAAAAAGGAATTCTTACTTTGACATAACAAAAATATAAATATACCAAATCAAATTTAGAAAGTAAATTATGTACATGTGAATATTAGTACTCAAAAATCGAGATGGTACATAGAATTGATACAAACAAGGCATTCAGGAAGCTCATAGACGTTGGTGGTTGGATTGATCACCATTCCATCGAATAAGAATTGTGATTAATCAGTTTCTTGATTGAAAAAATAAAATTTTAAGATAATTGAATTAATGCTATTAATCATATTAAAATAATATATATTTTTTTCATTTCTATAAATGGTTATTTAAGGTCATCATTTGAGCTCCTTAAACAACATCCGTTTTTCAATTTCATTTTGAAATAATGCTATTAATTGAATAAAAAGATTATTTATTTATTTTTTAATCTCAAAAGAGGAATTTAGTGTCATCCTTTGAGTTACTTAAAAAAATACCCTTTTTTTGTTTTGTTTTTTTTCCTCATCCCTTTGGGGGTGGTCGAATTTGTGGAGTAGGTGAACGCGGAGACCGAATGTCACGAGTTCAAATCTCCTGTCAACACTTCCTCGATCAAACTCGTCGCACCGGATTTGTCTAGTGCAGTTTATCTATCATATGTGGTTTGCGGACTACTGTACATGGAGCGTGGTTTACCCAGTGCGTACTCACGGGTAGCGGTTGTGGTTTGCGAGCTACTGCACATAGAGCGAGGTTTAAACAATGCGCACTCCCGGGTAGCGGCTGTCGGTTCCTATGTCAACAAAAAAAAAAAATACCCGTTTTTCAATTTCGTGTTGAATAAATTGAACTAATACTGCTAATAAAAATTAATGGAAATTATTGACAAATGCAAAAGAAAAGGATTTTTTTTAATTTCATGTTGAATAAATTAAATTAATGTTATTACTTAATTATTAAAAAAAAAAGAATTGTGGTTCGTCAATCAGAATGTCGATTTCTTGATTGTGGAAATTAAAGATTAAGGTAATTGAATTTATGCCATTAATCAAATTAATATAATATTTTTTAAATTTCTATAGATGGTTATTTAAGGCCATCGTTTGAACTCCTTAAACAACATCCATTTTTCAGTTTCATTTTGAATCAATGCTACTAATCAAATGAAAAGAATTTTTTTTAGGGCCATCCTTTGAATTCATTAAACAACACCCATTTTTCAATTTCGCATTGAATAAATTGAATTAACGCTATTAATAAAAATTAAAGTAAGATTAAAAAAAATTGGGGAACTATGGCTATAAATACAAAACTTGGCCAAAACATTGTGGAACTCTGGCAGCCTCTAGATACACATTAATATCATAAAATTCATATTTAAAAAATAAATAAATAAAGAGACCAATTGCTATATATTGAGAGAGAAAATCAAACTCTAGTAAAGAATTGAAATCAATTACATCAAGATTTTGAAAAATGCAATCTTGGAATTGAAGATCAAGCTTTCTTGCATTATTTCATGATCTGGGGTGATATTTTTCCATTAATTTTTTTTTTTTTGTAACATATATAAAATCATGTTGGAAAATTGGACGAAGATAAGCCATATTTATTATTTATTTTTAATTCAAGACTAGTAGTTTAGTATTTCTTGCGTTCCTTGATTAAATTTGCACTTATTTATTATTTAATTGAATAGTCGCCAATAAGATAACTAGTTGCTTGTTATAGTATTTGGAGACTCATAATAAGTTTAGAACACGACAAAATTAACATATATGCAATATGTGTTAGGAATAATCATTTATCGCGTGTACAATCATATAAATAATCTAAAATTTAATGCATTCTAATCATTCGAATTTAAGTTAGGAATATACTATGGTCGTTATTAGAATAGAATTAATTTATCTTTTAAAAGAAAATTAAATACATTAATTTTATTTATGGTCAAGAATGCATGAATATGATTACATAATTAAGAATTGAAATATATAGCAATAAACGGATTCAAAATCTAATACAATTATCCATAAATTGATAAGAACTTTAGTTTGAATCCCTGGGGACGCGATATAAATTCATGAGAAATTAAGAAGGGTAAATGTTCTCTCAAAGTGGAGAGTACGAAATGAGTTGACGACTAGGGCACGAAGCTTGAATCGTTAACACCAATTGCTAAGAAGAGTGTATTCATAGACACGATGAGCATACCTAACCTTCGTAATCATACAAGAATTATTCTACTTCACCCGAATGTGTTACCGAATTTTTTACTGAATCGCCACATGGCGGCCGCCTATTGGGCATCGATGTATTGATTTTTGTGTGATTTACCATAAAATTCAAAAAGTATTAATAAAAAAATAGAAAAATTCATTATTTTTTTTATTATCTTTGTATTTATGTGAGTTGGATAGCATTGTCGACTAATTGATTAATATTTGAAATTGTTTATATTTCGGGAACTGTGAGTAGGTAAATAAACTTTTTTTATTTTTATATTTTTGCTAATTTGATACTCATCCAAGTTTGTTATAATATGAGAACATTGTAATAAGGATAGCATGCATTTGTGGATTGATTATATTGATAGTATAGGTTGAATGAACTTAGAACGAATTAACTTACTGGAAATGATTAGTTTCGGGGTGGTTGATTTGATGTTTCAAGCTACTTAGATATGTGTTGATCTCAACTTGTTTAATACTTGTATGGAGAGTCTTTAGCTAACCGGGGAGATTTAAGTAATAACTAATAAGTCATTTAATTTCACATTTCATTTAACCTATCATTTAGAGCCACATAAATTGTGATTGTAAACACACTGGGGATAAATAATATTTTTGTAGAATAAACACTCCGAGTATGTCTTGAAGGACAAGAGTAGGGTTTGTATCTTATGATTGAAAAAGACATTTGATCATTGAGGGTTACAAAAGTAACCAACTTAAAAAATCGTGATGATTAAATTAATTATGCACATACACATCGATCGAGCATTGCGAAAGAGATAATATGTTTTGGTAGTCTTTTGTGAATTTTCAAACAATTTCATTGAAGTATGAAAAAGTTATCTAATGCGTTGATATTTATTTTGTTTGTTTGTGTGTTTAGTAAATAATCTTGCTCGGAGCAAGCAAGAGTTAAACTTCAGAGGTGTTATGAGTGTATTTTACAGGTGCTGGGTTAGAGTTATTTCATTATAGATACTGAGGTTGTCAGGAATGTTTTGCTGAGGAATAGTGATCGAGGGTCCCTCCTCTCTCTTGATCGCTCTAGAGTCTATTAATTTGTGATCAAATATACTATCCTAACCCTACACCTAGTCATAATTTAAGAAAATTGGAGAAGGAAGGATCAAAGCTAGGAACGTATGGACAGGGTCTACGATAGAATACTAAGAGCCTGTTTGGTAGAGATTAAAATCGGATTAAAATTGAAAAATTAGTCGTTATTGTTGACTTTTATTAGACGTGTAGGATCCAATAACGATCATATTTTCAATTTTAATTGAATTTTAATTGTTAACAAACATGTTCTAAATGTCCGAGGAGAGTGAATAGCTTGCCACCATCGGTGTGGTGGAGTCTAGTTTCCCAATCGACTAAATAGATTCTAGAGAGTCGAAAGACAACTCAAATAAAATATGATCATTTGATTTGCTGTTTAGTACAATAATGTTCATGTAGTGGGCAATTCGAATCCGAGTAAGGAACAGAGAGAGAAGAACGTTAAAAGGTAGAATTTTTTTTTTTTTGTTGGAAAACCTTCGTCGAAAAGATTGGAGAACTGAAAAGCTAAGATGAGGAGGTATGAAATGATGAATACAAAGAGCCAAACTCTTGAAATTCGAAAAGATCATCATTATCGTCGTCGAAATGATAAATACGAAGAGCCAAACTATTGAAATTTGGGTTTTATTTTTTTCTAATAATAAATTCTGTGAACTAACAAGAAACTAGTCTTAATTTTCAACTCTTTTTTTAATTATATTATAATAACATAACAGATAAATACATATCTAATTTGTGATCATCATCACCGCTCTGGATTCCCTCTGTTTTGTATCCAAACTCAAGAGAACAAAGATAACTAGAGGGCACGAATACACGTGTCATGTTCAACCGGAATGACGTAAATGAGTCAATGCCACACACTTTGACATCAACCTTCTATGGAAATTAATGCTTTCAACGAACTAGTGACCTAATACCCACTTTGACATTATGACAAAAAGAGGACTCCGAAAATTTTCATCCAAGGTCCCCCAACTTACATGTTTTTTTTTTGTGTTCGATATTCAAATTCTTTTTTTTAGTTGGATTATTCTCTTTATATTTGTTAGTTTTGGTACTCGATATAGATGAAATAGTCATATTAAATTTGAATTACCAACGCAAAACAAATATGTAAGTTGGTTGATTCTAAATATCAACGTAATGGTCAAACTGAATTTGATCATTCCATCTACATCCGTTATAAAATAACGAAATTAGTAATCTAGTCAATCATATTCGTGACTCAACTTAATTTGTATTCAATCCAATTTTTTATTTTATTTGTGCTCGAAAAGGTACAAATTTCACAATTTTTTTTTGTTATAAATGCGTGAGTCTTTTGTAGTCACACATGACATGTATATAAATATTGGAGTTATGGCTTTCAGAAAAAATAAATATTGGAGTTTAACCAAGTTGAAAAACAAAGGTTAATAAGAGAGGGGGAAAAAAAAAGAAAGAAAGAAGAAAAATAGAAAAGCGCAAGTATGACTATCATAATGTTTACTATTGAAATCAAAAAAGATTTGCCTTCTAGCAATTTGAAGAAGAAAAACTTTCCATTGGCCAAGTAACAAATTCCACTAGATAGGATAGGATAATCAAACTAAAATAAAAATATAAGTCTTTGTTTGGCGATTTTGTAAATGATTTATAGATAAGAATAGTAATAGGAATAGTATGAATCTTACGAAATGTGTGGACAATAATGAGTACTAGCCCCTGTTTGACGCTCATTCTATTTCTATTTTTTTTTTCATATTTCTTCATTTTAACGACACATTATATTAATAAAATAATATTACACATAAACCCAAAAATTCTCCTTATTTTTTAACCACGCATTCCTCCATTAATCACTATTCCAGAATTTATTATTTCCCTAAAATGGGTGTCAAACACAAGCTAGTTATAAATGTGTGATTGAAATTAATGTTTGATATTGACTGAATTTATAAATCAATTTATATATTGTATTCAAACAGAGGCTAAATTAAGTGATGAAGTTGGAACAAAATTTTTAGCCGAAGTACTACATTATATAGAAATAAATTGAAGTTGAGTGATACATGCGACAGAAACATATAAGTTGGATGACCTCGAACAAAATTTCCACAGTGTTTTTAAATGAGATAAGGACAATACATCTTCTAATGGGTTTCAAACACACTCTTAATGTTTGATATTGACTGAATTTATAAATCAATTTATATATTGTATTCAAACAGAGGCTAAATTAAGTGATGAAGTTGGAACAAAAATTTTAGCCGAAGTACTACATTATATAGAAATAAATTGAAGTTGAGTGATACATGCGACAGAAACATATAAGTTGGATGACCTCGAACAAAATTTCCACAGTGTTTTTAAATGAGATAAGGACAATACATCTTCATTCCCACAAAATCAATCACTTTTCTCTTCTACGTTCTTGCAAATGGTGATGGGATCATATGCAAAACCCTCCTACCAAAAACTGAGGCAAGAAATTTGGTTTAATGAAGATGGTGATTATCATGATATTGATATCAGAGAGAAGGAAATCAGACGGATGAGAAGCAGCCGGTTCAGGAAGGTGCATATCAGGAGAAAACTGAGGATAAAAATTCCAAGTTTGAAGAGATTCTTGAGAAGAAAAGCAAGGGTGGTGAAGATTGCTTGGGGTAAGATTTTGAGAAGATTGAAGGAAAGTCAGTCCCATTTTGGTGATCTTTTTGCTGGAAATTATCTCTTCATGCAAGTTACTCCAACCCCGTCGAAGGGTGCTGATACTAGGTATTCTCTTCCCAAGATACTGCATGACCAATCCCGACGGTCATCTGTGTGATACAGTACTGAATATGACTGGACATATAATGAAGAAGCTTTTAGCTTCCTTTTTCTTTCTTAATACTCAAACTTTCAAGTTAATTAGATCGCTTGTGATATGTTTGGTATGTTATCGTCTACAACATTATCAAATTCTAAGGAGATATGTTATACACAATATCGAATTGTATAGTTTTTCATTTCTAGTTTCTGTCATAAAGAAATAAAATCTTATTCATTATATATACATGTATTGTGATGTGTTGTGCTGTGTTGTGTTATGTACCCAACATTCCCTTGCAAGTTCGGAACAGATTATGGTTCTTTTTATTTCTTGTTACAATCCAATGTAGTATGATCCTCCTGCCATGCAAGGAGATGTTAGTTATATAATATTGGACAAGATTGAAGATTACGAACAAGATTTTGGCTTCGATCCTTCTTACTTCCATTCAAGTTGATTAGATCGATTCTTATTATATGTTTGCTATGTTTGGCTTGATATCAATGGATGTTATTGTTGTTCTTTGTAGTGATATCTAATACTGTGTAGTAGCAATATTAACTGTTTTGTGTTTATAAGATAGGACTTGGTATTGTTTATCTAGGGTGTGTTTAAGCTACGTTATTTTAGAAGAATGTATTCTGGAATAGTAAATTGATGGAGAATGTGCGGTTGAAAAAGAAGGAAAAGTTATTGATGTGATGAAAAATATTATTTTATTGAATAATGTGTGGTTGAAAATGAGTAGAATAATGAAAATCAAAATTTTAATGTGTATTCAAGTTGATTAGATCGATTCTTATTATATGTTTGCTATGTTTGGCTTGATATCAATGGATGTTATTGTTGTTCTTTGTAGTGATATCTAATACTGTGTAGTAGCAATATTAACTGTTTTGCGTTTATAAGATAGGACTTGGTATTGTTTATCTAGGGTGTGTTTAAGCTACGTTATTTTAGAAGAATGTATTCTGGAATAGTAAATTGATGGAGAATGTGCGGTTGAAAAAAAGGAAAAGTTATTGATGTGATGAAAAATATTATTTTATTGAATAATGTGTGGTTGAAAATGAGTAAAAGAATGAAAATCAAAGTTTTAATGTGTACCAAACAGGGCTCTAGTTGATGCAATAAAAGAGGTAAACAAATTTAAATGGAATAAATAATTTAAGATATACAGCCAACTAGTACTTAATAAAACAATTTTGAACTTTTATAGCTAATATTGAGTTTGAATTCACAGCTTATTACTCAAGTAGTAAAAGCCATAATATATTGTTAATAGATGGTGAGAAAATAAATGAATTATAATGCTAGCAGTTGGACTGTTGGAGGATGGGGCGGGCATTCAAAGCTGGCAAGATATGACCTGTCCTTGGGTTGTAGGTTTGAAAAAAGACAGTGGCAATTGAATTGCAGTGGGTTTTAGTAACGTCAAATTTATGGGTTGTGCTTCTTGTACATTGGGGGTGCCATCAAGCTGTTCATATGGATACCTTGCGGTCTCTTATTAGAGGGAGTGCCGGGAATTATCCCAAATTTATTAGCCTGTGTTTGAAACTTTTTTTTTAAATGAATTTGTAATAGTGAATTTTTGGAGAACGTGCAGTTGAGAAGTAAAAAAAAAAAAAGTTTTGAGTTTAGGTACAAAAATTTTTATTGTGAGAATACGTGGTTGAAAATAAATTTGAGAAAAAAAAATGAATTTTTAGATAATGGAGATCAAATATAAGTTTCAATTGTTGACCTTGGATTCTATACGGATGAAGCTGTCAACAAATTCTGACTCCACTCACATTTACGTGGTATGTTTTCTGCACAATTGATCAAACCAGTAGAAGCACTTGACATTCTCAGGAGGTAGGGAAGGCAATCACGAGCACTCTGATGATTAAATCAGTCAATTTGTATAATTGTATTTGGATATGGGATGGACGGAAGACGTGAGCTACAACATTATACGGGCACCCGGGGATTTATGAGAAAACAATGAGAGAGCACTAATACTAAGAGTACGTAAAATTGGAAACCTTCAAATGACATTAATTATGAGTTTTTATAATTAAAGAGGTGAAATAGCTATGGTTGAATTTTTTAATGAGGAAGGGAAGAAGGTGCTAGCTAATTTATATGTGTGAGGTGTCACCCATGTGAAAACTCCCAGCAAATATTAATTGTAGCTTTGCCATCTCTCAAAATTTACGATCCATTTCGGAAGGTCCATCGTGATAGACTGATAATTATATTGACATCTTATGCTCTGTTTCAAAATAAATTTTATAATAGTGATTTTTTATTTTTTATTTTTTTTTTGAGAATGTATGGTTAAAGTTATGAAAAAAAAATTGATTTACCTATAAAATTATTTTTTGGAAAAAATGTATACTTAAAATTGAGTTTTAAAAAAAAAAATTTAGAGAATATGAAAGCGATTTCCAAATTTGACTTCACCACTCTAGACCACATTTTGGCACGTAATCTTATATCAAGACAATGATCCCATGGCATTGTTTCAAAGAGTTCAGGGCTAGAAGTGTCTCAATGAAAGTTTACATCAAACGGTCTTGAAATCACGATAAACTACCATTCAAAAATAGCTATATGACACGATTTAAATAACATTATGTTGCCATTTCAATGATTAGCTTAACCATATATCTAAATTTAATATTATACGACCTATATAATAAATTGAGGAGAAAATATATCATAAATTTTAGGCCTTAAAGAGCTATTTGGCCGTCAAATTTGATCTCACTCATTGACATATCAAAAAATTCTATAGCTCATCATTATTTTGTTAAAGATTTAGGTAAACCATTTAACAGTCACGTTTGAATTTAACTTTTTTTTGCAAGGCCATGTTATATAGAATTAAATTACAACACATGGTCTAGTCATATACAATCAGAGTGCTCGAGTCCCCAGCTTACTTCATTTTTTTGGTGTAAATACATTTTTTTATGCGTATTTTTTTTTTTACATATTAGCCTGACTTGTAGTCCGACTCTGAATCTGTTCCTACCAGTGTTACTATTAGAAAGTGTTATTGTTCAATTTGGACACTTTACTTGAATAGGTAAAATAGCCAACATTATAATCTTGACCAAATAAGGTGCCAATCTCGTTCATTGATAGTAGACAACATGAATTAATGATCAAAATAAATACATTTGCCATACTTTGCTTCTCAACATAAGCATCCAACTATTATTATTTTAAAGTGATCAATGACACTAAAATGTTTGCTCAAAAAATTGATATTAATACTGGATAATTAATCAATTTTATTTATGCAACAAAAATTTGTTGTTGCCTCTGTTTGGTTTCATTTTCTTTTACAAAAGTTAAATATTAATTTTAATCATACATTTTCTAAAACTCACAAGTACTATCCATTTTTTTCACCACTCATTTCTTGGAAAGTAACTTTTTAGCAAATCAAAATGAAACCCAAACACGGAGGCATTATACTAGAAATAGAAGTAGTCTTTAGACACTATTCCCAACACTAAAATCATCTTAAGTTCTTGTATGGGATATATTTTTCGATAATTGATTTTTTTGGAGAATGTAAAATTAAAGAGTAGAAAAAATTGTAGGGAAACATGAAAATTATATATATATATATATATATTATTTTTGTTTTTTTTTTTAATATATGGGGTTGAAAATAGAAGGGGAGAACAGTGATTTTAAACAAAAGGGCCAAAATATACTAAACTAACATTGATTAGTGAGATCGATAACTAAATATGCATTTGATTTGCTATTTTCAAACTGTTTTCAGTTTCCAGATTTGCAAAATATTGAAAACGTATTTGGTATGATATTTCTGAAAATACATTTCTCAATACAAGCTTAAAATTATAACATAAAACTCAAAACGAATTTTTGACGTTTTCGGTATTTTCAGTTAAAATTCTTAAAACATGGAACAAGCTTTTAAACAAACTTTTATTTAAATAATTTTAAAAATTATTTTAAAAAAAAATTTGTAACAAATAAAATATTAAAATTCAAAAAAATTTCAAAAAATAAAAAAAAAATATTCTAAAAAAATAAATCCTATTTAGGATTTTTTATATTTTTTTTTTTGAAAAAAAAATAAAACTATAAAAAATTATAAAAAGTAAAAAATAAACATAGTTCAAGCTCTCAATGATTATCTACCTACATATATAAAAGAGTTGGTTTTTTCTATTGTTCATAAGCCTGGTTGACAAGCCGTCGGTGTTCTCGAGCCGGCCGGCTTTTAGCCGCTTGGAAATTAGCCGGGAGTAAAATTTGCATTCCGATTCTAGAATTTTCTTCTTCTTCCACTCACTCTTGCCACTTCCAAGGTCCTACCTTTGCTTTTTCCTAAGACTTTTAGATCCGAAAAAGAAACTCCTCCGGCGTTGAAGATAGGTGTAAAATTGGCCTTCCGGTTTTAGAATCTTCTTCTCCTTCCACTCACTCTCACCTTTTACAATGTCCAATTTGGGTTCACCTTTATACTTTCCCAAAACTTTCAGATCCGAAGAAGAAACTCCTCCGACGTTGAAGATACAATCAGGCGTCGGATCTCCTCTATCTTATATTAATCGACCCAGTGGTCGAAAACTCTATCAAAATCTCATAGTTTATAAGACTAATATTGTGATTAGATTGGATCGATTTGGGTTCGGTTCCCAATTAATTTCGTTGAGAAAGGTAATTAGCGTACTTAAAATTTACCATCTTTCTCTATGGTTCTGTTTTTCTCTATTTGCTTTGTAATTCCCACTCGATGTCGGAAATAGAGTTGGTGGCTGTAAATCAGTGTGGCATATAATCATTTCCGTTTTGATTTTCTGCCATGATCAATTAGTGTATGAAATTCCTTTTATACCTACATATCTAATCTAACTAAATATAAAAGAGGCACTTTTAAGTTACTTTTCACAAGCCATAAGCCGAGCCATAGCTCGGCTCGGCCAAGCCGCTTGAGCCGTTTTTTTTAAACGTTTGATTCAATATTTTAGGTTACAAATATGCGTTTTAACCGATTTAAAATTTATTGAAAATATTGAAGTGCGACCATGATAAATATATGGTCGATAAATTTT
>CAIGRS010206583.1:0-11502 GCA_903798395.1 Fraxinus floribunda | reverse complement strand
TGGTGGTGGTTTGTGATATTGGCTGCGGCGGTGAGATGTTGGGGCTGCTGGTTCTGGCTACTACAACGGTGGTGGTGGTGTTGGATGCAGTGGTAGCTGTGGGTTTGGTGGTTGTGGGGGCTGTGATGTTTGGTGGTGATGGTTTTTGGTAGGGGTGGCGTAGTCGGCCATCGTATGAGGGTGGTCGCAAGTGGCGGTGGTGACATTGGATGAGGTGGTGGTATGTGACCCAGTAGTTGACTCGTGACCAATTATTTGGTCACTTTTGATCAATTATTTAACTGTGACCTTAAAATTCGATAATTTGTGACCTTAATATATATTTAACTAATTAAGATTTTTGATCTGTGATCGAGAAATAAGTTGTGACCAATAATTTGATAATACGTGACCAATGAAATAAACTGTGACCTATAAGATTTTTGATTTGTAACCTCGAAATAATTTGTAACGTACAAAATTTTTAATCTATGATCGATAAACAAATTGGACCTATAAAACTTTTGAGCTACGACCGTAAAATAATGTGTGACGTAAAAAATTATGATTTATGACCGAAAAATAATATGTGACTAATTAGTTGTGAATCTGTGACCAAATTGTATATATGTGTGTGTGTGTGTGTGTGACTTTAATATATTTAATTAATTAAATCATAAATAAATTTGATTGTTAACTGTGACTAATTAATTCGTCGTTAAGGTCACAGATCATTGTAACAAGTTTGAGTTCACAAGTCACACTCATTTTTAATAGGTCACAAATCAATATTAAAAGGTCACGTGTATTTGAAGAGTCACGGTTCAAAAATACAGGTCACACTTACCGGAATAGTTGTCGGAACGATAATCGGAATAGTCGTCGGAATCGGAGAAGTCGTAGGAACGGTCGTCGGAGCGATAGGGGTGGTCGAGGTGGGGGTATGCTATATATATATAGTGTATGTATATGTCAATCAAATATCTGACTCTAGAATTTTAAAAGTTATTTTCTTATTTTTGAAATAGTATATAGTAAAAATAGGAGAAATTTCCCTGAGATAAATTAGGAAAATAATTAGGCTCAATAATTTAACATAATGACGAAGATGAATTCGAGAGAGTGGGTGGATGGGGTGGGGTGTTAGTGGCCTACACGTTGAAAGCTTATCTACTTTACATTCACGTTTGGATTACCCACAGTTATCCATCTGGAGCCACCAAACTATAGATGCTAAATGAATGGTATAAATATTGCAAAATAAGTAGGCCATTGCCCATTGATCTATTTGATTAAGATGGACCTACTGTCCTACGAAGACAACTTGATAAGCATACACTTTGTGTTCCCTCAGAAATGATGAATCAGAATAAGTTTCTAATCTCATGGAAATCATGTCACGTCGACCAAATATGAATAAATCTTAAGAATTTTTCTTGTCATTTAGTTTCATTCATTAATTCCTTATCAGCTTCACCTCTTTAATTCTCTACCCCACAAAATATTTTTTGAAGTACCCTCAAATTTTATCATGGTCATCTGACCTCGAATTTACCCTTTTTTTAATCTCTTTTATCATTTTATATCACTACGAGCTCTACTTCCTAATGTAGTAAATTTCATGCACCATTCCAAAGTGACGATCGTGTTCTGTAAAGAGACAGCAATAGTAAATGAAAAACATATTTGACATGACTTTTGAAAAGTGAAAAACTAGTTTTGAAATTAAGAAACCGATTTTTAGCTGGTTTAGATAAATTTTTAGAAATGCTTTGTCTTGTTACAATAACTTTCAGAGAAAGCTAATCCAATGCGACTTCTTTAGAAAGCTCTCCCCACAAAAAGTAGAAGCTATCCAAAACAGGCCACAAATGTCCACCAAAATCCACAAAAGAGTGAATGAAAATGGTTATAGTATCTGCAATCCCACATACAGAAGCGCTTTGAGCATTATAGAGTCAAAAAAAACTTATCGATCTCAATACTGGGGATCTTATAGATGAAGATATGATCTCTCGAGATCACACTGAATTTCATTCAAAGGAGCCTTACTCACCTACCAAGAACATCTCGCCTTCCTAATTGAGGTAAATTCATATTTAGCTAAGACTGCTTTTATTTTCTATATGGACTGATATAATTCTGAGCCATACAAATCAAACATGATTTCAAGGAAAATATATACAGAAGTAAGGTTATAGCTTAAGATCCATTGTGTTATTATACAAACTATCATATAAGTAAGCAAGTCGATAAGTATTAAGTACAATTTTGTACAGAAAACAGACAAGTCAAGGAACAGCTAGCCGACCTTTTTGCCCCAAAGATTTCCACGATGATTCAAGCCGCATCAGATGTAATTTTTCGACAAATGGTTCTAGCACTTCGGCCTCTTCTTCCGGGGCAAAAGCCATGCAGATGCTAAGTTCTTGGACAGCTGCCTCGTATTCTCTGTAATTTATAAATGTTGATTGTAGTTTACCACAGAATAGCTCGAATTATAATGGCGAAAAACGTAAATAACTGGAATATAAAGTTTCTTAGTTCATACCTACTATAGTACAACATCATGCCATAATCTCGTCTCAAGGACCAGTTGTGCGGTTGCAGAATCAGCAATCTTTGGGAAGCCATGATTGCAAGTCTAGAAAGGATTATAACATCCGAAACATGATGTTATGCACAAACTACAGTACTACACATTATTGCTTAAAATAGTTATACTTCTAATGTTGAAAAATAGGTATAATGGCTTGTGCATTTCGTTATTTATTTGATTCGGATGTTAGATAAATTGGTGCAAGAATTATATTCAGTTACCCAAAAAAATGTACATGTAAAGACGATAAAAATCATGACTTAGACTTACAAAATATCGAATAAAATTTTAACTTATCGAAACTAAGATACGCGCACAAATTTCAACTTACTTAGGATGTGTTTGATGGATATTATTGAGGAAAAAATGTATTTTAAATAGTGATATAATGAGAAATATGTGGTTAAAAAGTAAGAATAAGTTATTGATGTGATGGAAAATATTATTTTATTGAAGAATGTGCGGTTGAAAATGAGTTTTGAAAGAATATATTTTTAAATAATGTGTCAAACAGGAGTTTAAATGTAGAAATTAGAAGGAGATGAAATGAAGCGACCTATCCAAAAGCAAATCTCTTTAGGACAGATTTCGCCCCCCTACACTGGTGCTAATAGATCAAATGGATGCCTATCTCCCAGGATACAATACTTATTTCAAAATTAAGAGTGTGTTTGGTGCACATTATAATGAAAGAATGTATTTTTTTGAAGTGATGTGATGAGAAATATGTGGTTGAAAAAGAAGGAAAAGTTATTGATGTGATGGAAAATATTATTTTATTGAAGAATGTGTGGTTGAAAATGAGTAGAAGAATGAGAATGAAAAAAATAATNTTGACGAATCAACGGTTGACCGTATTCTTCTAAAATGGAAGATATCGAATACTATATATCAAACACAAAAATCGAAAATAATTTGAAAATTATTTTGCCATAATTTGGAGAAGAAAACAATTAGAAACTAATTATTTATAGGGAAGAAAATGGAATTTGAAGGATCCTATTTATAGATTTCCATATGTCTCTCCCTAACGGTTGTATCTTTTGGCAAAATTAATTTTAACCACTAGATTGCACCATTTCATATTTAATGGTGTAAGTTGCACCCTATCAATATGTTATGACTTTTCATTATGCACCTTTTTGAATAGTCCCGCTTTCGAAATAACATAACTTTTTGATATGCACCATTTGAATTTTAAAAGTCGTGTCTAGTTATCACGCAAATCGAAGACTTATCCAATTCACACATTTAAATCGTATGTATTAAACCATTAATTCTGACATCGGAGGCTCAGGGGATTAAATTTTTATCAACATAAAGAACATTCAGCATGCACACCAAAAGTGAAGCTCCAGATGAGTCCAAAATCATAATTCCCTGATTCTGCATGCCAATCTTGCAATATGAGTGTCTTAAACGAAACAGATACAGACA
Source organism: Fraxinus floribunda (assembly GCA_903798395.1). Lineage (NCBI taxonomy): Eukaryota > Viridiplantae > Streptophyta > Magnoliopsida > Lamiales > Oleaceae > Fraxinus > Fraxinus floribunda. Next base: position 7,487 of record CAIGRS010206583.1, on the reverse strand, counting down.
AATACACACCATCACAATTGGGAAAATGGGCAAAAGTAGTAGTCGAGTTATAAAAAGAATACAAGAAGGTTACCTCAGCTCCTGAGGTCGCAACAAAGGGATATTTGCACCATCATTCTTGTTAAATTTCTCACCAGCTTTATAAACAGACCTAAGGGGAGAAGTCAGCATCAATCCGTAATTTTTTCTTGAAGCCCGTTTCCAGTAAATCCTCTGCAATATATATGAACCTTTTATTTCCATGGTTGAAACCATAAAATTGTTGGCTGGCAAAACACAAGATTAAGAACTGAAGTTATGCACCACAGAATTACTGGCATGATAGAGCTTACCATCAAATTTGCCAAAGCGATCCCAATAATATCTCGATTTGTTGCAATGTCAAGCCCCAAGAGCGAATTACTATTAATGTCAGAGGCCTTAGATCTGGGGTCATCCACACACTTCCCATTGACAACCCCAAACAAGCTGTGTCCAGAAGTTACTTTGAATAGCCTCTGCATTGTGGCAAAATGGTAGCAATATCAGACTCTAGAAACTGAGACCGAGCATGGTCAAACCAAGACAAATTTGAAACTGTAAATGGATTTTTTGGTAAGCAGTATTGGACAAGACATTGGTACAATGGACAAGATTTTAGCTTATTTTACTTCCAAATACTGTCATGTATAATGCATCTTATCAAACAAGCCATAAGATTATGTAGATGTTACTTTGAAAATGACCATGACAGGCATAAATTCATGACATTATTGAAGGGTTCGGAAAATCAACATACCTCAGGATTCCCAGTTGGTGGCCATATCAAAAATTCTTCCCCAACTCGAGATCCCACAATGGTCAGATTAAGTCTTCGACAAACCTCAATATAAATTACGCTAAGCAAAATTGCTGGCAATATGGTAATATAGAAAGTTAGCTGTGGTCTTATGCAAATTAACTTAACTAAAAAATTATTTAATCTTGGAAATATAAACTAATAATTAAGTAAGATGTGTTACGAGAATAGGTTGATGAAGGTATACCGCTGGCACATCCAGAGCTTAATACAAAGTGCAGGTATGAACACTTCGAATCTGTTACTATGGATGACCTTTTGAAACCTCTCAACTCAAAAAGAACTTTGTTCACTGCATCCAAAACTTCTACCAAATCACATCCTATCTCTCTTGAAACCAGCTCGGCTTCAACTTGCTTAGCAATGGCATCCAACTCGGACAGCCACTCACTTACATTCTTTCCAGCTAGAAGCATAGCCTCCATATAACCCCACTCTTCAGCATCAGAAGGTGATGACAAATCTCTCCTTTCATTATGGAGCGAACGGGAGTCCAACTCCCGATTTAAAGCCGAAAATGCCTCATCTTCAGCGGCAACATAAAGTAAAGCCTACAGAAAAGATTCTGAAACACATAAACAAAAGAGATGCTGACAAACTCGTATAAAAAATATAAGAATGAAGAAACTCAATACACGGACTTCAGCAACTGTACATATTTTGTCTGTCATAAGAAGGTATAGAGGTTATTGGAGCCACTAATATTTTGACAACTGTTCAATAAGTGGTAGCGGCAAATCGAGAAAAGAGAAGACCAATCACAAACCTGAAAATGAAATGATAATGGTACCACTAACACTATAACAAATGGTCACCAAATGTTAGCAGCAATTCAGAAATAGAGAATATTCAATCAAAAAATTGGAATTCAAGATATTATGTACACTTTAACCAAAGAGGATCAACTAGGAAACCAGATCAAGAAAGGTATATATTCTTTTGATTGCACATTAACTACCTCAAACAGGAAGTGGGAACCAAGAATAAATTACTACCTTCGCAAGTGAGATATCTTTGTCCTTGGACTGGAAAGAAATTTCCTGAGTAAATCTTTCCCTAGCAGCTTCAAGAACCTGATAGATCATCATAATATAAATCACGGATTAAAAGAATTTCACATATTTCCAAAACTTCTCAAAATCGACTGTGTTACTAAGTGGTTAGATGCGTAAACAAAGTAACAACCGATATCGATAATCTGCATGGCAAAAATTGATTATTAAATCAACAATAGGACTAGATCAAACCGAAGAAATACATTACTTCAAAAGAATAAACTCCAACCTCCTTATAGATGTCGGCTCTGGATGAATTTCGGGATTCCGCGAGAGCAGAAGAACGCAGAGGTAAATTACTCGATCTCCTCTTCTTAAGGGCAGCATTCCCAGTCGTGGCAATCAAATTGTTCTTCTTTCCTTTCCCAAAACCACTCCAAATTCCACCACAACTATTAAATTCATACCTGATGATCGTAAAGAATAAAGGGATATTGGGAATTGCCAAGTACTAGTAGCAGTAGCACAAATGCTTCTCCAATCCACTTACTATAACTTTACATAAACAAGTACAATAAAAAATAGTACATCAAACTTCATACTCATAATAAATCAGTTACATTTTATTTTATAACAAATCCAATAAAACTTATTACATTTTTGCATAAAAGAAGAGCAAATACCTGCCACAAGATCCCAAAGAAGCCATAGCTGGTGAAGATGCATTCACCCCACCAGAAACCATCCTCATCTGCTGATAATTAAGCCCATGAAGAGAAAGACACAACATTTTCTTGAATTTCTTGAATGAGAAAGAAAAGAAATCTTCCAAGCTCTCAAAAACAGAAAAAAAGGGGTGTTGCAATAAGAGCGTATTCTTGAAATTTGAGTATAAAAGACAATTTTTTCAAGAAAATAACAAAAGGATAGCTCAAATTGGGTTCAAAAGGCAACAGATTGTGCTACTACACCCCCATAAAAGCAGTAAATTCATCAAGAAAAGCATTGGGAAAAAAAAGAAAAAAAAAATTATGATCCAGAAAATTGAAATTCAAGCTGTCTCTTGTTCAGAGAAAGGCTTGGGGATTAAATTGGAGATAGACCTAATAAAGGGGTTAATAAAAGCCATTGAGGGCATTAAATTGGAACTTCCAAAACACAAGGAAGACAGGGACAAGATTGCTGATGATAAATAGAAGTGTCTGCAACTAAAACTAGTATCAGAATTATAGTGGAAGCTGACACTGCTAATACTACTAAAATTTCCAAGATCCATAGTATTGGCAGCTGCAAATTGCACAATATATAAAATCAATCAAAGCCCACTTTTCTACTTAATCTTCCCTCTCTTTCTCTGTCAGCCTACATATATAGCCCCCTGTCTGTATATATAAATATTTGGCTGATAAAGTGGAGATGGAGGGCTACACCATCAAAGGCTCCTGTTTTTGTTATCTCTCTCTCTCAGCCTATATATATAGGCCCTGTATGTATATAAATTTGGCTGATACAGTGGAGGAGGGCTCTACTACATGAAAAGGCCAAAAATATGGATAAGGTCATAAGGGGAAAAGACTGAAAGAGGAGTCTTAATTATTTCCTCCAAAATCATTAATAATTTGAGGATTTAATTTGACTGAAATTTCTGGTTGTGAAAATGTAGATAATAATAGACTGAATCATACTAATATGTGCAAAATTTATTAAGAGGGTGTTTGGTGAGGACTGTGGTAAAAAAATTTGAAATGTGTGACCCAAGAAAAATGTAATTAATATTGATTGTTTGATTTTGATTAAAATCTGGCTCAAACAGACCCTAAATGATTGAGAGATTATAGGATAGTGGTTTAACCCAAAATTAAATGAGGATTTATTTATTGCTACAACAAGGACATTATTAAAGAAATAGTATTAGGAAGACGTTTAAGAATCAGTGAGAGATGCTGAGATGAGGAAGATGGGATTGAGATAGAGGTGTTAACCTAACATTCCGTGATTTATTTATCTATTTAAATTGAGTGGTGGCTCAATTAAAAAAAGACTTATATTTTAAGTAAATGATTTTAATAAATATTTCGAATTCCTTGTAAGTTGAATATTCGACTTGGTATAGTTTCATTTTGAAGTGGTATGTATTGGTAAAGAGTAGTTTGGTCTTATTTTATTCGAGCATCTTATGGATAATTATAATTAAATCAATATTTTTTATTATTTGCACTACAACTCTAATTGCAATAAAGGCTTATTGTTACTTGTTTTTACACTTACATCTTCAATTCTTTGGTCGCATTTGTATATTTACCTTCAATTAATTAGCATATCCTATTTCTAATAAATATTTGAACTAGTTTTTCAAATATTCTGTTAATATGCATTGGAACGGGAGCGAAATTTTTTGGCAAAATTTTATATTTATTGTTTTTTTTTTTATCTATAATTACAAGAGAGAGAGATAGCTCTTTTATGCCATTCTAACGAATTCTTTGACAAATTTGTTATTGGAAATAATTTGTATCATAACTTAAACGAATGATTTTGAAAATAAATAAGTGTACGTGAGCTTTAATAATTTATATAATCATAAATTAATTAAGTAATCTCGAAAATATATAAACTGTACGTGAACTTGAGAGAATTTATCTCTTTTGAGAAACCAAATCCATCAATTACATATGTACGTATTTGCTAGTGCAAGGCAAAGGCTATAAAGACGAGTAGGTTTTTTAAGGAATTAATTGTTAATTATTGGGTCTATGAGTGGTTTAGGGAATGTGTGAGGATTTTTAATTGAAAAATTAATACATACTGAAAAACGAAAAGTAAGTCTTATTAAAATAATTGATTTATAATAAGAATAATGATATTTGATACAGCAATGCTATGGGTGCATGAAATTATCCACAGAAAATGGACAGTATACGCTCAATTCATGTGGGCCCCACCACCCCATGTGAGTGGAATTCAAATTTCTGTGGAAAATATGTATTTTTTCCCTGTATTTGCAACATTTTTCTATTTAATATATTATAGTGTACTCGTGATTTTAAAAATTAATTTAGACAAAATGATGTTTATGTGAATCTGGAGAATAATTAGTATCATAAATTAAACAAATGATTTTGGGAAAAAAAAAATGTACACAAACTTTAACAATTTATCTACTCCTAAACTAATTGAAAAAAATACTTGATGTGATGTTTAATACATTATAGATGCATCAGTCCAATACAATTTTTTCCTTCCTTTGCTCCATCACTAATTACACATGTACTTTAACCAATTTGATAAGATATAATTTATGTCATTTTGTTCATTCTTTGTCACATGGTCAACATTTGTGTCTTACATATGTTAGGAGGTCCATTGTTGGACGTCTTTGCATTAAAAAAATCAAAATGTAGAAGAAATTAACAAAACGGCACAAGCGTCTTATGAATATGAAAATGACACTTGTATTGTTATGTGTGTAAATACGAGTATAAGTAGCCACGTCTAATTCATACCTTGAGAAATAATAAGTGAAACTTATTTACGTGTAATATGTACATAACATGTATAAAATTTGAGAGATATCATCAACTTAATTGACACACACGAATATAATGATTTGTGTTTTTGCCATCTCGATAACATAAATGCTAAGTTATTTCAATCATTTTTTATGGCATGGTCAACCTTTCTATGTCACATATGTTAAGAGTCCATTATTAGAAGTTATTTCACTGGAAAAATAAAAAATCAGTGAAACCTTCGAAATAACAAAGAGTCGTGACTGGACATCAAAATAGTACTTGTGCTGTTATGTCTGTAAACACGAATATAAGTAGTTACGACCCATTCGTGTTTTAAGAAATAATAAGTGGAACTTATTTACATTGTAATATGCACATGATATGTATAATAGTTGAGAGATATGCTCATTAACTTAATCAACACATAAGAGTAGGACGACTTGTACTTTCACCATTTTGATAATATAAAAGTTATATCATTGTCAAACTGTCTTTGTATATATGTTAGAAGATCCATTATTAGAAGTCTTTTTGTTGAAAAGATCAAATTGCAGCAAATAAAGACTAAAGTGTCGTTTTACGTTGCAGATAACAGCTGGAGTGGCATTCTATGTTCTAGATAATAGTTGAAGTGCCATTATCATTCAATAGATCCAAACAACACAAAAAATACACTAAATACATAAACAACACCAACTAAATATTATTTAATGTTGTATTCAATAATTAAAGTGCAATTTTTCTAAAAGTATCTTTCTTCTTTCTTCAAGTGTAAATTAGATTTTTCATTGTAGATAATATACTTATCAAATGCTTGTTCAAATGTTCAAAAGATACTCAAAATATGTGAAGAATATGATAAATGACGGGATTTAGAGTATCAAGCTCAGTAGTTGAAGATAAGAAACAGATAATTGTGATTTGAGAACCTAAACTTGAATTACCCTTAATTAACCTAACTATTCCCACAATCCCAGAAAAACGTACCACTCCCATAAATACTGTTAACTGTAACAAATAAATAACATAAAATAGTAACCTCTGGTAAACTGGTTTTTTATTAAGAGAATGTTAATTTTCTAAATGCATTCTTTGACTAGGCTTTTTAACCAATTCTCCTTTTTTAATTTTAATTTTTAAATTATTTATTTAGAATTCATTTGCACGTTTTTTTCAAATGGACTATGGTTGCAATCATCTCTTTATTTTTTTATTTTGTTTAAATAAAAGGGAATACTCACATCTTTTTATTGAGAAAATAGACGATGGGGATAAAACACACTTCAAGTTTTATACAAGGAGCTTTTCCACTAATTCCAATAGGTGGGGGCAGGGATTTACGCATCATGCCTAATGATTAAAAATTAGATTTTAATTTTAAATCAAATATTTTATGAAATTTATAACTTTTTAACCACGCATTTTTAAATATGAGCCTAATTCATACAAATCTTATGCTTAAAACATTGGAGTGGGATCGAGATATATCCAATTTTTATGAGGTAGTGATGGTAAATGAGAATTATAAAAGATTGGATCAACTTTTTGAAGGCATAATCATGGTGTCACCCCACCTGACGTTTGCCTGTGGCGTGTTGGCATCCACTAACCAATATATTTCTTGTTTTCGCATGAGTTTGCCTCATGACATCGCTTGTCGATTAGGTTTAAATTAAATATTTGAATTATTTGGATTATATAATGTGTAAATCAGTTTATGACTATATGTTTCACTTACTTTATTTACTTATCTTCTATATTTAAAAATGTAAACATACCAATGATTAATGTCTTATCTTATCTCTTCGGGGAAAGGTCCAAATTATTAATGGTCCTATTGGAATTAAGTTTATTCGATTCTTCCCTAACTATGGAGGGAGTCTATATGTTTTTCTGAGGTCATCATATCGTACCTCGATAAATTTATTTTCGAATTTAAATTACTTTAAGATTTGATTAGTTCTCTTTGAAATGAAGGTAATTCACTCTAGTTGATCTATTGTTAAACAATAAGGGTGCGTTTGATTGCAAGCATGGAATTTGTATGGAAAGAAAATATTTTCTAGGCAACTATTTACATGAAAATTGTCAATTAACTGCGTTTGATTGACTTAAGTTTTCACCTAAAAAATACTATACTTT
>CAIGRS010206548.1:0-25700 GCA_903798395.1 Fraxinus floribunda | reverse complement strand
ATGAATAGTCATTATCTTTCATTTGATTCAAATCAGTCCCTTCATCAATTTGAAACAAATATCCGGTCTTTACACTTTAATTCCATGAAACTTAATACCTATTAGTCAAACTTAATAGGCTGCTCAGTTACTTTTGTTTGGAGCCCTTAAGTTTATACACTCAGCTCTTAGTTATTTTAATTTAATGTTCTGGGTCTACAGAATATTATAAGCAATTTCTATGTTCAAACTTCCATTATTTGGATCTGACAAGTTATGCAATTAGTAGGATTGTGCCTGAGCTCACGGATACATGTGTATAATATCAATATGACGTGATATGTACATGTTTTATTGCTCCTTTTAGTCAAATTGTATACATTTATTTCATATAATAACCTGCAACGAACATGTGAGCAAGGATCTGTCATGTGGTTATGGGGGATATTGTTTTCAGAAACAATTTTGGGAGTGTGGCTTCTGTGTAATGCGTATATATCTACTGTTTACAGGTTTTACCTGGTAAATAGTAATCTTTAATTTTGCATTAGACAAAAATTCAGAATGTGCAAAATAAGAGACATATATATCTAAAGTGCTACTACCTACTCATTTGTGGGAAGAAACAAACTCAACTAATGATACTGATTAGATAATTTGACTTTTACTTACCAGAGGCTTGAAGAGATTGAACTTAAAAATCTTCGTGTCGAGGATGGGAAGAAAAGTTTTGACGTTGTTAATAAGGGCGATCTTGTGGTATTGCCTGCTCATGGAGCTGCTGTAGATGAGATGTTGGCTTTGAATGACAAGAATGTGCAAATAGTTGATACAACTTGCCCATGGGTATCTAAGGTATTTTTGCCCTCCGACACGTTCTAAAACCAATTATAGGAATCATGCTTTACACCCTTTCCGACCATCTATATATATATATATTTTTTTTTTTTTTATAATTTTGTAATGTAGGTTTGGAATACTGCTGAAAAGCACAAGAAGGGAGAGTACACTTCAATTATTCACGGCAAATATTCTCATAAAGAAACTGTAGCAACTGCTTCTTTTGCAAGGAAATATATAATTGTAAAGAACAGGGCTGAGGTATGTCTAATATGCTGCTTTGTTTTTTGTTTTTTGTTTTTTTTTTTTTTTGGATTCACTTCCATGCTTAGTAATGAGCGTCCATTGTTGGGAGTAGTTGAAAATGCGTTACCATGTTTAATACTTGAATGTAGGCAACATATGTTTGCGATTACATTTTGGGGGGTGAACTTGATGGGATCCAGTTCAACCAAAGAGGCTTTTCTTGAGGTACAACAAGACAGATAGCTTACATTCTTTACTTTTAAGATTTTTGTATTACACTGGAAGTCATGTTATTTGTTTGTTTGTAGAAATTTAAATATGCTATATCCGAGGGGTTTGATCCAGATACATATCTTGAAAAGTTGATATGGCAAATCAAACAACAATGTTGAAGGGAGAAACAGAGGAGATTGGTTAGTTGCTCACCTGCAAGACCTTTCCTGTACTATTTGAAACCTACAACTTCTTATATCGATATTGACTTTTTATTCTACAGGAAAATTAATTGAGAGATCCCTGATGCGCAAGTATGGAGTGGCAAATATCAACAATCACTTCATAAGTTTCAATACTATTTGTGATTTAACTCAAGTAAAAATTTCCCTCCGAACATCTTTTTCCAAATTTGATTGTTTAATATTTTCTCGATATATTTAGAACTCCTCATAGAGAAGAAGAGAATAGTGTTAAAATAAATGAATGGATAGAAGTCTTGTTGTCCACCAAAATAGAAAAAGAAAAAGATTCCCCGTGATATTTGGTTTCTACCAATACTTAACCAGTTGTATTTTGTGCTCGACTTTGAAACACCCTCCTCTTATTTAAGCCAATCCTTCTTGCATTCAGGAGAGGCAAGATGCCATGTATAAGCTGGTTGATGAACAGATGAATCTCATGCTAGTGGTTGGTGGGTGGAACTCAAGCAACACTTCACACCTACAAGAAATTGCAGAGGTTTGGGGAATTCCATCATATTGGATAGACAGTGAGAAGAGAATAGGTCCTGGAAACAGAATTAGTTACAAGTCGATGGTACGTTCATGTAAATGGTTCTACAGTGCAGCTGAATTTGGGTCAAACAACGTTTTCTGATAGTCTACACGTATTTAACAGCACGGTGAGTTGGTAGAGAAAGAGAACTGGCTACCAGAAGGTCCTATTACAATAGGTGTAACATCTGGTGCATCCACCCCTGATAAGGTAATTCTGCGCAGTTACTCATCTTTTTGAGGTTTAGAGCATGTTTGGTTAAGCCTTTTGTGAGAAGTTAGTGAAGACTTATTTTCTAAAAGTAAGCTTGTTGAAGATGCCCTCATCAAGGTTTTTGACATAAAGCGTGAAGAAGCATTTCAAGTGGCATAGAGTAAGTCTCAACACTTGCACAGCGTAGATTAGTCGTGCAGGTCTATGTTTTAAGTCGATAAATAAATCGAGGAGTGATTTACAATTCCATCGTGTGTAAGATGATGAATGTATGTAGTTAAATTTAGAAATATACGTCTCTTCATATGTTAGATGGCTCTTATCCTGATTGTTGCTTTACTACTTTCTTTTATTTTTTATTTTTTTAAAGAGAAGGCCAAATCAGCAAATGGCCAAAATGGAGAGAATCATGAGTTTTGCTACTTAATTGAGATGTTGAGAATGAATTATGTTAAAAGGATAAAATTCCACGTCAAATATCTCGGGATTTTTTAAAATGTCAACCTTATAAAGAGGGGTAGTCCAATCTATTACACGTTGATCTTTATTTTCATCTTTATTCGATGTGAGGTTTATCTATTAACACCCTATGTAAGAAAGCCTAAATTTCTTGATATTAGGGTCAAGATTCAGGTATCATGACTATGCTAGCTGTTTGTTCTCTTAATTTATTATGCTGTAATGGAGCCTCGTGCACTTGATTTTATCAACATGTTTGACTGTGTTTAAAAGTAACTTACTTGGTGGTAGTACTTGTTTCTATGGTTTGATAGCTTGATTTCTCAAGGGCCTCGAATTGTGGAAGAAACTAGCCTAATTGGTTGGTTCATATATAATATTCATGTCTTAATTCACTCTTAACTACCTCATGATAGCTGTGCACTAAGTGCATTTTAATGGAAAACTGAAATATGATGTTAAGTTTTTAACTGAGAATGCGGTATATTTTGAATTTTTTTTTATAGAATGATGTAAATATTAAAGAATGATTTTTGATGAAAAAGGGGTATTTTTAAATAAAAAAAATTGTAAAATGAGGTTTTTTTTTTTTTTTTGGGTACCCAGGTATCTCAGCTTAGCCAAACTAATTTCCTGAACCACCTCCCCTCAATAACTGGCGGAGGTAAAATGAGATATTTTTAAGCCTATGTTTGATTATCAGTATTTCCAAAAAACATTGTTTTGAATAGTGATTTTGAGGAAAATGTGGTTACAATGTAATATATTTTTTTAATATTTTATGAAAAATTTTATATTTATTTAAAAAATATTTTATTTTGTGAATTTATAATTGAAAATGAGTATATAAAAAAAAATTTCAAATAATAGTTGTTAAACGGCTGAGGGGTCGTTCTTTTTGTGTTTCAATTTTGAGTTTTAAGTTTTGAATTCATTTTGTATTTTGTGCTTTGAGTGTCCATTTTGAGATTACTAAAAACGTGTTTTTTTTGTCATTTTGTAAAATTATTTCTCAAAACACTTGCCCCAAAATGTGTTTAAATTGTTTTCAATTTTTCTCATTCTCCAACCGGAAAACGCCCCTCCAGAGCTACCGTCTTCTACCTCACAAACCGACCACCACCCACCAGCTAGACCACCAGATCCCAACATCATTCAAACCCCCTGACCTCCATCTACAACGTCCACAAATTATTTAGCCGAAAATCAGTCGAAATCAGCCAAAACAACCGCGTTACCACTCATTGTTTCGGCCTATAAACACCGTCGTCGGCCACCTTTTCGATCACGTACCACCTCCAATCCACTCCTCTCAACAAGGCACATCCAATACTACCATGAGTCACCTTCGATTATCTTCAGAATAGGTTGATCTTATGGAAGTCGCCTTCGATTATCTCCAGAATCAGCTGATTTTATGGAAGTCGTTGGTGAGTTTTGAAGCCATGGCTGGAGTCGTCTGGGGGTGGGCAATCGATCGGTGATGGTGCGCGATCTTGGGTGTTGCCGGATGTTGAGATTCCGGCAGAAGCAGTTTGTGCCGAATCAGTTTTTGAGGATTTTTTTGATCGATTTTGCTATATGATTGGATTGTTGTTTGTGTGATAATTAAAGAGGGGATTGAGGGCTTCACAATGGTATATTAATCCGACCGTTTTGGAGGAGGTTGGCCAGAGTTTAGATGGTTGGAAAGTGGCAGTGGAGTGTGGCTAGGCAGAAGACGGAAGACGTTTTGGCTTGGGTGTTTTCCGTATTTTTCACTGGCTTTCAATTTTTTAATGTTTTCGAAAATGAGAAAGAGAATGCGTTTTCACCGTTTTGAAAAATCGCAAACAAAAAACGACTCGAAAACGACGAATAGAACGACCCTAACTTTTTTTCAAGGTTTCGCTACTCTATTTATTTAGGGGCCTACAACCGGCCACATGGACCGGCAGCCTGCCAGTCCACCTTACATGGAACTCAATTGGGCTCGAATCCTATGAGTTCTGTACAGAGCAGACAGCTGCACCTTTGACTTTGACCCTGAAAAGGGTTTAGGGTTTTCAATTTTCTCCCCAATTTCATCTTCAATTCCAGAGCATTAATCAAATTAAAAATGGATCCAACACATCCAGTACCGGAGCCGCAGAAGACTGAAGTCGTTCCGTCTACGGCTTCCGCATATCTCGACCCTAATTACTGGTCAGTACCAGCATGCCCCCACAAAATCCGTAACTTATTTTTCATTTTTTTACCCGTTAATTTTGCTTCTTGATTTAACAGATTATCTTTTTTTATTAACTTAAATAAATATTAGGGACCAGAGGTTTGCTGAAGAAGAACATTACGAATGGTTCAAAGATTACTCTCATTTCCGTCATCTCATCCTTCAACACATAAAACCCGATTCTTCTGTAATTCTTGTTATTTGCTGTTTTACATAATTAATTAGCTTTCGAAAAAGTGAGTTTTAATACAATATGGTTTAATAAACAGATTTTGGAGGTGGGTTGTGGAAATTCTCAGCTCTCTGATGAATTATACCGAGATGGAATTACTGCTTTGACCTGCATTGACTTGTCATCAGTTGCTGTCGAGAAGATGAAACGACGATTATTTACCAAGGGCTACAAAGGTTCAATGATTACACCCTTTCTGGTTAATTTGTCACTGTGTACTAGGGCCAAAGCAATTGGTGCAACTTCGTCTTGTACAGAAAGTTGGACCTTTTAATGGATATGAACTGTCTTTTACCCTTGATTCATTAAGTTATTTTGCGGTTTTTGTCTAAAAGTTGGTAACTTTGGTTGAAAGATCTGGAATTATTTTTTGCCTGCTTAAACTATTTTGGGGTTATTCAATGCATAGTTTCGACATTGGCATGAAACTGTTTAAGAAGTGTCATTTTGCAATTTGATTGAAGTGTTAATACAATTCACTTCTCATTTTGGATTATATCTTTTCTGTGCTATCTTTGTCAGATATTAAAGTGCTGGAAGCTGACATGTTAGACCTGCCTTTTGAAGATGAATGTTTTGATGTGGTTATAGAGAAAGGAACCATGGTAAAGCTATACTTAGTTTCATTATCAATTAGACACATTGTAGGATTTTATGCTGAAAGTTTGTTTGCGTTTGAGAGTGGAAATGAAATGGGAGTACAGCAGCATGCACCACCTTGTTTGGCAAGAAAAGGAATGGAAAGAAAAATTAAAAGTGGAGGGATGTCCATCAAATTTCAATAATTCGGTTTCATCCCTAATATATAGATTTACTGATTTTATTTTTATTTTTTTTCAAAAAAAAAAGACGACTATTCATATCAGAGAGGTTTGCAGAAAATTTTATCAATTATAAACGAATGGAGAAAGCTTTTAATTTGTCGCTCCCTCCTCCATTTTCATCATTTCCCTTCTCTTCTCGAATCCATTGCCAAATGAAGGTATAGTCACCATATATAGGTTTGGTTTTTTTTTTTTTAATCATTTAGAGCATGAAGAATGTTTACTTTTTTCAAGAAGGGAGAGGAAGCTTTTTAAAAAGTCTTTATACTGAAATCGAAAAAAAAAAAGGAAAGCAACTTTTAAGAAAAGCTTAAAGTATTTGGAAAAGAAAGTTTCTGAAAAGGAACTTTTAGAGTTTAAAACATGTTTGGTGGAGTTTAAAATTACTCAAGGTAAAATTGCTTTCATTATAGGCTTAGCTGAATGCATTAATGCTAAATTGGTTAAGCATCTATATTTTTTGAACTTCAAGGATGTCTTGTTCGTGGACAGTGGCGACCCGTGGAACCCAAAGCCGGAGACATCAAGCAAAGTTATGGCAATGCTTCAAGGTGTTCATAGAGTTTTGAAACCTCATGGCATTTTCCTCTCTATCACCTTCGGCCAGGTAGATGGAGTCTCAATAAATTGATCCCTCTCCATGTTCCCCAAATAAATAAATGGCTCTCACCTGTTTCTTACTGTTAACACTGTGTTACTCAGCCGCACTTCAGGCGTCCTTTCTTTAATGCTCCAGAATTTACCTGGTCCATTGAGTGGAGAACATTTGGTGATGGATTTCATTATTTCTTCTATATCTTGAAGAAGGTTGGTGACAAATATGAAATTTTATTGCTGCAAATAACTATCTATTTTGCATCTGATAAATTGAATGCACATGCAATTTTGGAACAGTCTCTTCCACTGTACCAATTCAATAAAGATCTTACAATTTCTACTTAGCACTCTCGTTCATGTTCCTAGTGATCAGTGTGCCTAAATTAGATTGTGAATGGAGACCAGCTAGTCAATGTTTTGCAGGGCAAAAGATCATTAGACTACAACGGAGATGCTGCAAAGGTTGACGTGCCATCCTTATCACTTTACCATGAGGAATTAGACGATGAATCCTATATATTTCGAACCAATTTCGATGAGATGTGATATCAGATATAGAAGGTAAAATTTTCAAAATCCTCGTTAGTTTGCTCCTGTACTCTTGCTATGATAGTTGTTGTGGTTAGAACTATTGGAATAGATTTTTCCGAAAAGTTTTGTACCATCTGCTTATATACTTCTATATTGATTGTTGCTAAACTACTCCTTGCTTGCAGTTTGCTTGTAGCCATTCCCCTGTATGGTGAACCCGACAGTAGAATCAGCAGGCGATTCTTAACGCGACTTGTTTGAAAAGGTTGTTGGGGGACCAAAGGAGCTTTTAGATTGAGTTCACAACTAAGGCTACTTCCTTCTGCAAATTTCTGATTCTTTCTTGTCACTTGTGAACAACTGCAACAGGACAGGGCTGTGTAAAACTTTTAGAACCTACTTGCTACATTTGGTTGGGGATTTCAGTTATAATTCTCTCTTTTTGTAACTTAAAATATTCAAAGCATACTTGGTGTATGATACTATTGAAAAAGGCAAGATTTTAATTTCTTTATTTTTGATACGACGAAACATGTAGGTTTTAAGCTCGACTAGAATTTAGATCCGCCGAACTATTTATTTATTGAAAATATGTAACAAACCAAAAAAAATAAAAAATTTAGTCACCCGTCTCCATCGATGGTGTGAGTCGCGTGTTCCGCCATATATCCAGTCTTGTTAGGGTTCATTTGGCAAGATATTTTGAAAATTAAAGTAGAAGTGGAAATCTTGTCAAATGATCTTGTATGGGATGACTTTTGCATTTTTTTTTTCTTTCTAGAAGAAGAGTTTTCTCTTGAAGTAATCTGAATTTTTGTTTGGAAATTAATTTCTAATAGAATTTTTCGAGCCTGATTGCGCCTGATTTTTTTGTTCAAAATACATTTTGGAAAAGTATTTTGATGGAGAATATGTGATTAAAAAAACAAAAAAGTTGTTTGATTTCTCGCAAGGTGAAATTGGCTTTGTTGCAAGCGGAAGTTACCATATGGTTAATAGCCCAGGCCTATTCATGAGTTCACCGCCCTAGCTCCTGGAAGGTACATCTTGCGATTTACCTCCTTCACGATGATCCAGGACAGAGTCGGTGAGGCACTTGAGGTTGGGGTTCAACTTTTAAAAAATAAGAAAAAAGTTTTGAATTTGTGTATAATATTATTTTATTGAAAAACTTTTGATTAAAAATAAAAGAGAAAAATATATGTTAGAAACAATGAGGATGAAGAAGGGGAATTATTTTGAAAGTACAATGAACCAATTTTTTCTAAAAGTACTTATAATTAGAAAAAGCATTTTTTTAAAATTAATTAAACGGGTTCGAAAACTAAAAAAGTCGTGTCAAATGGATTCTAAAAGTTTTTTTTAGTAGGTCAAAACACTCTTCCTAAGTAAAAAACCGAAGTAAAGACTTCCCAAACGGGTCCCTAGTCAAGGTCAACCATCGAAAAAGAAACGCAGTCGTATTAACAATACCTTCCACAAGACACTCTACAAACGACGCCGTTTACAGTTTAGATTTTTCATTTTCGCTCACTGTAAAGCTTCTCGGCATAGCAAGGGCAAAAGCTCAAAGTCTATAAAAGCTCATTTTCTCTTGGACAAATTACGATAACGATCCCCCTCCCTCTCAATATTATCTACTCCTATTGCCGGCGTAATTTGCCGGAATACCCCCCTCGATCTCACCGTCACAGCACGCAAGAGCCGATCACAATAGTCGGAGTCAAAACAGAATTAATTTATTTACTCATTGAATATATACACGTATAGATAGAATTCATAATTGATGATGGAGGATTATATGAGTGGGAGTGAAGAAGATTATTATTCGTCCGATCGAGAGGACTCGCTTGACGGACTCGAGAACGATGACTCAGATTCTAAATTTGTCCAATACAAAGCTCCTTCCTGCAAGGTATATTGATATACACATATATTCTTACTTTCCCTACACATGTACGATTTTTTACATTTTTGAAATTTTTAGGGACGGTTCTGAAGCTAACTTAATTGTATTTTAGTTCTGCGATAAAATATCAAATAATTTCCTCAAGTTGGGAAGAGAGAATTTTATTTATTTATTTTTTATTTTTTGGGTGAAACGACTTTGGTATCTAGTGCCATTTGACATGTTTCTGTGGTTGTGAAGGTTAATATGCTGAATTTTTCTTTTCCTTATTTGATATGGTTTCATGTTATTGCTTGAAGATGGAAGACGTGAATTGTATTGTGAAAAATTAGTATCTGTTGGTTTCAATGGGTTTATCATTAATGAATTATTCTGACATTTTGTTATATTTGGTGGGTTTAAATGTTGTGGATGTTGGTTTTATGTTTTTGCCATCAAAATTTTCTTAGCCTGGAATCTGGCTTCTTAACCAAATAACCTATGGTTTTTGGTTGGGATGAAATCGCTTTGGACCACAGTATTGGACACTCGATGCTTGCCAATGTTTTCTAATTACGTACGTTGATTTTGATGGTGTTGAATTGATTCACTGACCCTTGTGGTGCCTTTTGCAGGTGATTACGAAAGAGTCTCTTTTATCTGCGCAGGTGAGTTAATAAGAACTTGTCATATTTCTCTTTTCATGCTCTGTTTTAATAATGTTCATTATGTTGTTTTAGGGACTCTATATGCATTGTTTTGTATAATGGGAGAATGATATTTTATCCATCTGTGCAGAGGGAAGATTTGCGAAGAGTGATGGAATTGCTATCGGTGAGAGAACAGCATGCTAGAACTCTTCTCATTCATTATCGCTGGGATGTTGAGAAGTTGATTGCAGTTTACGTTGAAAAGGGGAAAGCCTGTATCTTTGCTGGAGCAGGTGTAACTGCTGTTGAAATTGTCAACCTTGATCCACCAGATGCTTCTTCTACAGTGATGTGTAATATATGTATGGACGATGTTTCTGCAACTGAGGTGACCAACATGGATTGTGGGCACTGCTTTTGCAACAGCTGTAAGTCCCTTTTCTCTGTAAGGATTATGTTCCAGGCCTTCTGTTTGAATCAATAGTCACTTAAATGCTTCAGTTCCTTGTGGCATCTTAAGTTTGTAAGAAATTTGTTTTGGTTCATTTTGCATTGAGAAGTACTTCTGTTGAATCAGATGTTCTGGTTTTCAATTCTACCTTTTTACATTGGAATCCTTACTGTATTTAAAGTTTCTTTTTAGGTTGGACAGAGCATTTCATAGTGAAAATAAATGAGGGCCAAAGCAAACGGATCAGATGCATGGCCCACAAGTGCAATGATATCTGTGATGAAGCTATTGTCAGAAAGCTAGTGAGCGAAAAGCACCCAGATTTAGCAGAGAAATTTGACCGATTTCTTCTCGAGTCATACATTGAAGACAACAAAATGGTTAAGTGGTGTCCCAGTATACCTCATTGTGGGAATGCCATACGCGTTGAAAATGATGAATTTTGCGAGGTAGAATGTTTGTGTGGTTTACAGTTCTGTTTCAGTTGCTTATCAGAAACACATTCCCCTTGTTCATGCTTGATGTGGGAACTGTGGACGAAGAAATGCCGCGATGAATCAGAGACTGTTAATTGGATGACTGTGAATACAAAGCCTTGTCCTAAGTGTCACAAACCTGTTGAGAAGAATGGTGGTTGTAATTTAGTCAGTTGCATATGTGGGCAAGCATTTTGGTAAGAACGGTTTCTTGAAACTTTCTTATATGTGCAATATATGGTGGCTTTATACCATTAAGTCTTCTGACTTTGAATTAGGTTATGTCTCGGTTTTATTTTGACAACCTAAATTATTTATGAAGCCTACATTCTTTTTTTGGATAATCTAGTTATGTTGTTAGTATAATTTGTAAGGGTATCGTGTTGCTTAAGAAATGAAATCTTGATTGCTGCAAGTGCTCTCTGCTAGGATGCTTCCTCTAATTGCTCGGAGCACATAGCTTGCTTTGATGAAAAAGGCTTCGTTGGCCACGGGAAGAACCACGAATTGTACCTAGGGAGATGGGTATAGAATTAGGAGGGCTGCTATAGAATTTATTACAAAAAAAAATTGTAGATGGGGTGGGGGACATTATCCCCCCCCCCTGGCGGAATCACCTGCCTCTCATGTAGGTGCTACTGCTTGACGGAGATGAAGAGTGACAAATGATGGATTTGTTCTTAGGGAAGGTCACATTTTGCAATAAATGTGTGTGTTTACGGCTGAGATAATATGTTTATTTCTGATATTCCCTCCTATCTGTAAAATGGAACTAACATTCTTATCTACTTTTGGGCATTTTTTGTCTATTAATCTATCTTCAGTCCCATGATAGGTGTATGTACGAGGGGGGAAAGGGTTTTTCTGAAAACTCATGGGTGACGGGGGTGTTTGTTGGACACACTTTGACGATAGTGCATTTTTGTAGCTTTTTAAATTTGATATATGGAATGGCAAACTATCTCTGTGATCTTCTAGTTGGAGCTCAGACTTAGCTAATGTTCTTTTTTTTTTTACTTGTTTTCTTCTTCTCTAAATTAGTTTTGTAAATTTTGGTACTGTATATACTCTTAAAATACTACCTCTATTCACCACTGTTCTTATTTACAAGTCCCGTGTCATGTCAACATTTTTTTGGTAGCATTGACTCTTTGTTGTCCATATTTATCTTTCCCATCACAGATAAGTTAATTTGAAGTTTAGTTTCATTATTACGATTTTATTTTCCTGCTGTAGCTGGCTTTGTGGTGGAGCTACTGGCCGAAACCATACCTGGTCAAATATTACTAATCACAGCTGTGGTCGATATAAAGAAGACAGTGAGAAAATGGCCGAGCGTGCAAAGCGAGACCTTTACAGATACATGCACTATCACAATCGTTATAAAGCTCATACAGACTCCTTTAAACAAGAATCTAGACTAAGGGAGACTGTAAAGGAGAAGGTGTCAAATTTGGAAGCCACGGATTCAAAATTGAGAGATTTCAGCTGGATTACAAACGGACTTTGCAGGCTTTTCAGATCGAGGCGAGCTCTTTCATATTCATACCCATTTGCATTCTACATGTTTGGTGACGACTTTTTCAAGGATGAGATGACGGAAAAGGAAAGGGAAATAAAACAACATTTATTTGAGGACCAGCAACAGCAGCTCGAGTCTAATGTCGAGAAACTCTCTAAATTTCTTGAGGAGCCATTTGATGAGTATCCTGAGGAACAGGTCATGCAAATAAGGATGCAAGTCATCAATCTTACAGTGATCACTGATGACCTTTGTAAAAAAATGTGAGTGTGTTATCAAGAAGCCTAAATCTTATCCTAGAAATGATGAAAGCTTATAGCCTTTTGATCTTCCAGGTATGAATGCATAGAGAATGACTTGTTGGGTTCGCTTCAATTCACTATTCACAATATAGCTCCATATCAGTCCAAAGGCATTGAAAGGGCGGTAGAGCTGGCCATTGGATGGAGCACACAAGCAAGCAGCATTAATAAATGTCAGAAAGCAGATGGTCAGGCCAATGGTAAAGTGACTTTTCACTGTGTTCGAATTTTTATGATGAAAGTGTAATTATTTTAAGGTTCAGCGTTCTTCTCTGATAATGGATGGGACCTTTTCACTTAGAGTAGTACTTCTGATTGCTGAATTGGTCAAAGTGGTATAAATGGTTAAACTCTTGTTGTTGGCCCTTGTATGGCTAAATGATGACAGAATTTCACCTATAAGAAGACCACCATAGTTCACAGAGTGGGAACAGGAATCTGAATCATTTCATCATTGAAAAACTTTACGTGATGCTATGGCTTTTTCTGAAAACATTAAGATTCCTCTAATTTGAATTTTTTTATTAAGTGCTTGTTTTATAAAATTTCAATTTTAACCACAATTTCATGGTCTCACCACTTTTTATCAACTTTTCAACCCTAAATTACGTCAACTTTTATCAAAAGCTTTGTCAACAAACCTCAAGTAAAAAGGACATTCTTGAGTAATATGCTGTTTTAAATCAAAATTTTCATGTCAATCTTATTCGTGTAAAGATCTTCATCGAGTCTTTGAAGAAGTTTTTTTCCTAATTTTCTCTTTTAGCATTCTAATTGTGTCTTGTTAACAGTAATGAAAGAGCAAGAAAGATGAAATAAAAGCTTATTAGTGCATGCATATGCAGAATTCTCAAATTTTTCCAGTTTCTTATCAGATCTTTACTCACTCAACATGCAAATTTTCGTTTGTTTTTGGTTTGTACGCTACCTGAAACTCTTAGAAACGCATGCTTTCAAATTTGTAGCATTCATGAAGTTTCCATGCCCGTCTAATGATTAATCACATTGAGCAGATTTTGATCAACCTGGATAAAGGGAAATTCTTAAGAATCTGTTCTATGAAAGCAGGCATTCCCCGGGGCTTACCCGAGTGAAGATTTGTTGAATTATAGGATCAACAATGACTTGAACATTAAACCTATCCGACAACCATGAAATCTATTAATTTAACTTGGATATATACAGTGGTACATTTATGTCTGCTCATGTTGTCATGTATCATTTTGTAGGATGTATAATAGAATCAGATCTACCATCAGCATCTGGAATATCAGATGTGAGCGAACACTCATCACGAAAGCGTGCACGAAAAGGAAGTTTCGAGAGCAGCCTGTTTGATCTCAACATGCCTGCAAAGTTTAATTAGTTTAGTTGATTCTTAGAGTTTCTATTTACTTTAAATTCCCGGTGTGTCTTTAAATTGCAAAGCAACTCCATCTAAAAGCTCTGAGAGCAAGATATGCTGTTTCTTTTTGTACCCGATTTTGTTCAGACACATCAGATGTGAAAACTAGGATTTTCATATATTTTGAAGTATTGTTACTTGGACATGGGTATCTTGTATATAATCTTTTGTTGGGATTCCTAACAGTGGTGAATAATTGTGTATATTTTCGCTGCATAGAGTTCTTTGTATCTACTTTGTAGTTTTTGGCAGTATCTTTTCTTGGTGGTTATTGTTAATGCTACAATTTATGGATAATTGGAAAATAATCCAATTCTGAAATATGAGGATACGAGTATGGGCTAAAATGTAACTCTATCACGTGCCATCTAGTTTTAGTGCCCATAGTTTTATAAGAAATTATCTTAGGTTACCTTCCTTTAGTACTTGATCCTCGTTATTTTCAAAATGTATTTTTTTTACAATTAAGCTGGTCGGCCAGGCTAACTGACCGACCAGCTTTCCAGGGGCTGAGGTGATGACACCTCAGCCCCTGATGTGATAAAGCGGGCCTCCCCATGTGTTGAAATCAAGGGCTGAGGTGGCTGCATCTCGGCCCCCTGGATTTGAGCCCGCGTTTGGGCCTGGATCTGCAGCATCACTCTTTTTTTTAACCACACATTCTTCAATAAAATAATATTACACGTAATTTTATTTTTTTATTTTTCAATCACATTCTCTATTGATATGCTATTTCAAAATAGGTTTAAGAAAAATGGAGCTCAAACAGGCTTTAAGTACTTCTAGCTATATTTTCAAAAATTTATTCAAATATGTTCAAAAGTGACTTGTTAATTGAAGTAATAGTTTTTGATTTTTTAAAAATCCTGCTGATCATGCCCTTGATATTCAAGTTAGCTCAAACTAGATGTTTTCCTAGATTGCTAGGTTGAGTCATTTCGTTTTACACTTTTTAAGTTGGTCTTGCTTAACATAAAATAACATTGAATTATGGGGAGTATTTTACAAAAAATCTAAAGAACATGTTAATTTCAATTCATGGGCACATGGTTAAGCAACTAGGTTATAGAACATACTAGAACAAATGACGAAGGGTAAATTCGTAATCTGAAAAGAAACCAAGGATAAAATCGTCCAACGACTCAAAAATATCTCTGGTAACGAACTCCTGAATTCCGTTTCATTTTCCCGCCGTTAATTCGTTACAGGGTACTGTTATATATACACATGCATACGTACAAATTCTCTCACTATTCCACTCTCACACACACTGCACCAAAATCAACCATAAAAATGGCGATTCCTCTCCGATTCCAGCTCCTCATCCTCCTATTGATCCTCATTTTCATCTCTCTCTTCATCTCCGGCGCCACCTCCACAGACACCACTCTCGACGTCGGCGCTTCTGTTCCATCTATTTCTCCATCGTCAACAGTTTTCCAGCAGTCTCATACGTACTCCCCCACTCTCTTTGCTACCATCCTGTCAACTCTAGGTTTTCAGGAACTTTCCACGGCCACTGCCTCCGCCAATCTCTCCGCCATTACGCCGCTCACTATCTTCGCCCCCTTTGACTCCTCACTCCTGACTTGCCCATCGTGCTCTCTTCCTCTCCTACTTCAAGAGCTCTCCGTCCCAGGCCTCTACCCGCTGCATTTTCTTCACTCATTGGCTTTCGGGACCAAGATCGAAACTCTAGCTCCCAACCGCTGCGTCACAATCACTACCAGCTCCTCCACCTCTGCCGCCGCTGGGCACACTAACAAGGGAAAGATTTTTGTCAACGGACTGGAAATCACGCGCCCGGATTTGTTCAACAATGGTCTCGTTGTTATTCACGGTCTTCAGGGCTTCGTCTCGCATCTGTCTCCTCTGTCATGTAATGTTGAGCGCATGACGTCACTTTCCTTCCCTCCGCCGGCGCTGTCTACATCAGTTACCACGCCGTTCTCGACTATCATGCGCTTGATGTTGAAGGATGCTATCCTCCGCCTCAAAACCACCGGCTACAGCGTGGTTTCTCTTGCTCTCCGCGTGAAATTCGCTGAACTCTCGGAGTTGAAGGTTATGACGGTGTTTGCTTTAGACGACACCTCCATCTTCTCCGGCGGAGGTAACGCTTACATTTCTAACTTCAGGTACCACGTAGTTCCGAACAAGAGGCTGCCAGCGGCTGAACTTGTTAGTCTACAGGCTGCTACTGTTCTACCGACCATGGAGGCTGGCCAGAACCTGGTAGTGACCACTGCCGGTGGAGGAGGTCCGTTGGCTCCAATGAAGATCAATTACGTTAGAATCACGACCATTGATCTGCTGCACAACAGCAGGATCGTGATCCATGGAATCTCAGTGCCGTTTCCTCACATGCATCATCCAGTTGCTGAGAAGGAGACATTTGAACAGATCCAACTGCCTCAGTGCGATCAGTTTGAATGGAATACTGGGGTCTGTCAGGCTAATGCTCAAGTGCCTGCAGCTGTCATTACATCCACCGTCGATTCTGATGACCACCATGGTCTCTGATTACTGATGTAATCACCTTCCTAGCTATTCAACTGTTGCAGTCTGATTAGTGTACGTAACTGTTCTTTGTGGATGAATGAAGAAATATTAGCAATATATTTTGAATAATTTCTTTCTCTATATTTGTGCATGAATGAATATTAATGAATCTTTGTCCAGTTAGTTAATTATTCCGTAGTTGATCGACTCATTTGATTTAAAAAATTAAACACGCGTTATTTGCGTCTAAGGGGCATGTTTGAAGATAAAATCGAATCACTTTTACATGCCTTGTCTTTCTTTCTTCATCTCGATCAATTTCATGAGAGGTCGGTCTAGGACATAACATATTATTCACAGTAATAGTTTTGTGATTTTCATTTTTCAATTAATGTAACGTTGATAAATCAATTCAATTATTTGGCAGCAGGTAAAGAGAAAATGGTAAATAATCTTAGTAGTTGTGATTCTTTTGCTTTTGTTGTGCTTGCTGCCACTTTAGTCAGTGATACAAATCTGGGCTTATTAATTTTCTCTGTAATCAGCCCAAGTTTGGTTGCCTTCTTGGGCCATGATTTACATGGGCCTTTTTAAGAGAATATTGAGTGCAGCCAGTTTTGTTTGGCTATTAGCCCTATCAGCTCAAGTGGGAATGGGCATGGGCATGGGCAGGTTTATGATTTAGGGTTGTTTGGCAAAAATTTTGGTTTTATTAGATTTTAATAAAAGTTAATAAAATATGTGGTTGAAAAGTTGTGATTCAATATGTGCAGTAAAATTAAGAGTAACTTTTTTGATCTATCCAAACAAGTACTTAAAAGAACTTGGTAGATTCCCTGTTTTGGGCATTGACTTTGTTGACTGGAATGCCTTTGGAAAGTTCGCTTTGATGTCTTTTTGTGGATTTTCAATCCCCAGCGAAGCTCTCGTATTTGGTGGCGTTGGCCTGGGTTTCTTCACTGTTCTGCACTTAATAAAGCTTCTGTTTGGCTTATTTACGTTGCAGAAAGTGATACTATTATTATTATTATTATTCAAAAAGTTAAAATGTCAAACATTGCGGCTTGTTGCTAATAATTAATTAAAGATTCTGTAAGAGCTGTTATAGGGACCTATTGCCATATTTAACTATCAAATTACACTTTGAATATGTGATTTTTTTTTATTTATTTGAGGCTGAACTGAATTAAGAGGGTGTTTGGTGTAGATTAAAATCATATGTTGAGTGAATTATGATAGGAATTTTTGAAATGTATAGTTGAAAAGATGTAAGACCCATGAAAGATGTGGTTGATATTGATTGTTTGACTTTAACTTAGACTTAAATTAAAATCAGATTTTAATCCGATCCAAACAGGCCCAATTCAGCACAAAAGTCAATAAGCTTCCTTGTGATCAAATAAATAAAAATATCTTGCACAGTGGTTCCAGTGGCTTGGGAGTGTGGAAAATCTGTCATTTATTGACAATTAATCGAAGCAATCAGTGTATTAAATGTTAAGATAGTATGTCTGTCAGATTATTTTGAAAAATTAATGGTAATCATAATCAATAATTCACTAGATTCATCGATAATACCCATACAAATTTGACTTCCTGCTGTCTGATTTCCCAATAATGACAAAATTGCATGAATTTGCAATTCGTGTCACGTTCCATTCATCCATATGTAGACAAGCACTTCATTTGTTACAAGAATATTGATTGAATTCATGTTAAGATATCTATTTAAATAATAATCACATGATCTTTCATGAATAATATGAGACTCAGAAGTAGTCGTTACAATCTACTCCTTTTTTTAGTTGACGCTGATAATGATAGTCTACTCTATTTTTATAGTTGAGTTACTTCAAAGAACTAGTCTTATACTAGAAATGATCTTCGATTCTCTTTGATATGACCATTACAAACATTTTAGCGAGATTGTTCAACGTTCTTATAAACCCACAAAATACATATTATTTATAAGCAACGTAAAACTATCTTGAAACCGAAAAGATGCTAAACCTTTTTTTTCTTTATTGGGTGCCCTTTTCAGCTAACCATTGACAATATTTATGAGTTGAGAGAGCCAAATGTAAGTTGAAAGTATTTGAACTTTTAACAAGAAATATGGTCTTCTTGGCATGCAATTAGCACTAAAGTCCCATGAAAAAGTTAGAAAAAAATCTCCTTTGCCAAACTTTTTGTGAGCTGTGACTGATAAAATGTTGCAGTACCTTTTTGTATTTAGGAGCTTGTTTGGTAACAATTAAAATTCAATTAAAATTGAAAATATAGTCGTTATTGAGTCTCACTCTTCTAATAAAAGTCAATAATAACGACTAATTTTTCAATTTTAATTCGATTTTAATCTCCACCAAACAAGTTCTACATAGGGAAGGGAAGAGTTGTTTGCTAGATAATGGAAAGCACACTCGAGGAGAGGTGTCATCTCACTCTGAGCCATTCCTTTTTTGCATTTGTTTTGACCTTCACCTTTCGCCCCTTTTTAGGTAATTCAAACCCCAATGTAAGCAACTTTTTTTTCCCAACTGTTTGCAACCATTCAATGAATGATTGGTTCTAACAGTATTGGCTTTGATCTCTCTTGTATCATGTGTTCCATTCGTTTGAACACGCATTAGAGATGAAATTAAACTAAAATTGATGCCCAATTTCCAGTATGATGAAAAAAGGGTACGGATGGAGCACATATAGAACAAGATCAATTCTCGAAATATTTTCTGGATATTCTTCAATGATTATTCACAAAAAAGAAATCGAAGAAGTTCTTGAGAGCCCTACGAGATTCAATTTTTTTCTCTCTTTGATAAATGGGTTATGGCCTACAACTACTATAATCTGTCTTTAGAGCCGTGGCAACTCATGATTACCCCCCTTTTAAATCAACAAACGTTTTACAATATTAAGTGGGTGTTTGGTGGAGATCAAAATTAGATTTTTATTAGATTGTGATAAAAAAAAATTTAAAATATGTGATTGAAAAGTTGTGGAACCCATGCAAAATGTGATTAATATTGATTGTTTGACTTTGACTTAAATTAAAGTCTGATTTTAATTCGAAACAAACCGACCATAATTTAGGGAATCATGAAAGAAACTTCAATGATAAACCTTAATATATAGTTACTAATAACAAGAATCATACTTGGGATGGCGTTTAGAATATAGTGTAGCGCCGTCTGTCCCATGTTAAAATTATAATTCATTTTTTTTTTCTTTTCTTATCAACCACAATTTTTTGATAAAATAATATTATACATAAATTCAAAACACGTAAACATGAAACTTTTATATTTTTTTTTTTTAAAAATA
Source organism: Fraxinus floribunda (assembly GCA_903798395.1). Classification (NCBI taxonomy): domain Eukaryota; kingdom Viridiplantae; phylum Streptophyta; class Magnoliopsida; order Lamiales; family Oleaceae; genus Fraxinus; species Fraxinus floribunda. The sequence goes on along the minus strand of CAIGRS010206548.1, from coordinate 6,063 downwards.
TACTATTTGAAAAATCATATAATCTCAAATAATGGGACCAAAGTTACGCTCTGGTTTGGGTATTTATTGGGCAAGGTGCACGAGAATCCTGTACTCTGTTTCAGGTATTAAATGCCCATCGACTTTTTATTCTAATAAAAAGCCAATTCCCCCAAACTAAATTGCTCCTTTTGATGCACAAAAAGCCTTAACCTTACATTCCAAAAGTCACACCAAAGGTGACATTGCTTTTCTAAGACAGTTGACCCACCAGTCAAAATATAAATAGTAACCCTTTCATTTTCAAGCTCATTTCCTTGGCCTCCATCGTGTATGCACAATCTATTAATTTTAGTTAAACCAACCACATGACACGTGAGGGTCGCGTCACGCTCGCTCATCAGTGCATAAGCTTTCAATTACACGCCTCTCGATCCTGCATTTTGATAAGAAAAAAAGTGTATAGTACAATTAAGTTCCCTGTAATCCAACTTACGAGAAGGTATGTTGGTGTAAACATTTACATGGCTTAGGACTTGCTATATATTAGGCAGTGGAGTGGTGTGACTACGGATAAAAGATTCAAGTTTTTGAACCCATTTGGTCATTAGAACAGTAGATTCTGATTCAGCTTTCCGAGAATTCATGTAAATGTGTCTGTGTGTGTGAATTGTCTCTCTCTGTTACTGAAATGTTACCATTGTTTCTCAGAAGCAGCAGTAAATTCTTCTTGCTACCAAATTTAATGTTTCTTGGACCTTTCTTACACAACGTTTTTTATTCTGTTTGAGCCCTTGTCACTTTCTGTTGAATATGAAGTTGATGCATTTATTGTTGTTTCAGTGAATTTTCACATATGGGGTCTCAGATTTTTGTTGGGTTTCTATATTAATGACGGAATTTGCATCTGTTCAACTGCTTCCATATGGATTTGACATTCTAAGACCTAACAAAGGTATGTTTCTCTTCCCTTTTTTCCCTATATAAACTGTATGCTATATTGCTATAGCCGAAGTCATTAACAAGAAGAAATTTTCCCTTTAGCTGTTCATGTTTTTATTACTCCATGGTATTAGGAGATTTATTTATGCCTGTCACTAGTAGATTAGGATTTAGATTTTATAGCCGTCTTCTTGTCGTCTATGGGGTAGTTTTACTCCTCGTTATAGTGTCAGTTCTCCCAGGATTGTACCGTGAGAACATCTTCGCCATATCTTGTTGAATTAAAATGGGAACTATGAAGCACAGTTTGTCTAATTTGATAAATTTTCAACATCAGACGGTCTTCTTTTCGACTTTTGATGATTAAACCTGGTCAGAACTGAGGAAGAAAAGTTCAGCGCCTGCAAGGTTTCTTACCATTTTGATTTGGTGAAAATTTCATTAATCAAGTTCTGAGTGATCGTGTTGAGTTGAAAGTTAACACATTTTGGCAATGGGGCATTTGAAAAATTTTGAAGCTAAGAATAGACAACTGCCCCTGGGCGAGGCTCAAATTTATCTGAAAGAAGAGGTAATCTTGTTACTTTTCTTGTTGTGCAGCTTATTTTTACAACTATAATACTTATTGTGATGCCCTGCCTACTTTTGTAGATTATACAGCTTCAGAAACAACTAGAGGACCAAATCGTAGTAAGGAGTGCACTCGAGAAAGCAATGAATTACTGGCCTCTCTTGGACGATCCAAAATATAAATCACTTAACCAGGTGTCCTCTTAGTTCATTATGGAAATACAAGTTTGTCTTAACACGAAAAACTCAATATTAACTTATGATAATGTGCTTAAGAGAGTTGAAAATTGAACTTTTCTTCTTTAGTTTGCTCCGACATAAATATTTCTCATCATGCTTGCTTGTGAACAGCCTGCTGGTGATCTTATAAAAGAAATTGCTATATTGGAGTTGGAAGTTGCGTACTTGGAGAAATATCTACTATCAATGTATAGGAGAACCTTTTTGAAAAGGTTATCCACCTTGCCTACAATGGATGAACGAGCAAGCGCGAATTCAGAAACTCCTAAATGGATGTTATCGGAATTTCTCAAACCTAGTTTAATGCCTTCGAAAGAAAGTTCAGTCACGTTTGTGCCACCTCGAGATTCAGTCGACCAATGCAATGACATTTTGGGAGCAGAAACACTAGTTGATACTGGTATAGGCAGAAGCCAATCATCACTATCTCAGCGTTCGACTTGTGCTTTCAGAACTTCTCCATCTCAAGCTGTTGCTGAAGCTGTAGACTTGCACCATTCTTTACCATTATCAATGTTGGAGGTAGTGGAAAAAAAATGTAGCTTAAAAGTGATTTTTAAAACGTTGAAATTTAGCCTCTTGGCAAATTTATAAATGGTTTATATTGAGGAATAGTAGTGGGTTCCATAAAACATGTGGATAATAATGAATAGTAGCTATGAATGTATGGTTGAAATTTATGTCTAATTTTGACTGAATTATAAATCATTTATAAATTTTTTAACGAATGGAGGCCTTAGTTAAGACTGTCGAATTGTGCATTGTTGTGTCTTTTCGCCAGAGGGCTCAGGACTCTACCTCAAGTGCCAGTTTAGCAGAGCAACTTCGTTCCAGTTTTCCTGATCATGCTCAAGAAACACCTAATTGGCTTTCCGAGGAGATGATTAAGTGCATCTCAACTATATATTTTCATCTCTCAGACTCACCTTTGATCAATCATGAATTCAGTTCAGCTATTTCACATTCGTCTCCAAAAAGTAAATTTTCTCCAAGGCAATGTGAAGAAAATTCATGGATGAAAAGTCCTTTATATATAGGAGCATCTAAAGAATTTTCCGGACCTTTCTTTGCAATGGTTGAAGTTCGAGGCATCCTTAGAGATAGCCAAAGACTAAATGCTATTGAAGACCTACTACAAAAATTTAGGTACTTAGTCTTCTAGTTTCTGCGTAGTTGTGCTAGTGCTTCTCTTTTTTTTTAAAAAAATTTTTTTTTAAGTTTGTAACTTGCAGTGAGATTATCTGTTACTTTATTACAATTTGTTGATGTAAAAGCGGATTTTCAGTCTGGATTTGAACTCAACCACATAAAGTCGAATCAGAAAATCCCACTTCAAACAAAGCTCGAACATGTTGGCGAAAAAGATATTTAAAAGTAACTTTACATTTAAGCTTAGCCAAACACGCTCTTATTCTTTTGAAAGTGTTGAATTTCAGCAGATATTATTAGTAACACTGAAGCATCATTACTACTTGATTTCAGGTTTCTCATTTCTAGGTTGGCACAAGTTGATCCCGGTAAACTGAAGCATGAAGAGAAATTAGCTTTCTGGATTAATGTTCACAACGCACTGGTGATGCATGTAAGAATTCAGTTTTTTCCATTTTTCATTATCCTACAGTACGAGGCAGAATTCAAGTGTGACTCATTTATGCAACAGGCATTTTTGGTGTACGGTATTCCACGAGGAAATCTAAAAAGGTTTTCTCTCGTCCTCAAGGTAACAAGAAGCTAAGAAAAAATTCTGAAGAATTGTAGCATATTCTTTGTTTTTTGATCTGAATAACTTCTCATATGATCCAGGCTGCATATAACATTGGAGGCCATACTGTAAGCATTGACGTAATGCAGAGTTCTATTTTAGGATGCAGATTGCCTCGTCCAGCTCAAGTAAACCTGAATTTTCTGTTATATATAAATAGTTAACTAAGTTAATCGCGTCAAGTTCTTATGTCCTTAGCTAAGATATTTCCCAATCAATATGCAACTGAAACACATTTAAACTAACATGTCTTCATGGCCTAATGGAACGTAAATTTTGCTTATAGTGGCTACAATCATTATTCTTTCCCAAGGCAAAACTTAAAACCGGAGACTCTCAGAAGGCATACGCAATACATCATCCAGAAACTCGTTTACATTTTGCACTCTGCTTGGGATGTCAGTCGGATCCATCTGTAAGTGTTAAATGTTTTAGACATGAGCTAATAACTTCGTTCTTTTAAGATTCTCGTGGCTTGCATAGTAAGGTGGACTATGCAGCGTTGACAATATTAAACCAGAAAAAGAGCACATGCCCTTGATGTGAGCATTGGGGTAGATATTTTTCAGGTCAAATGCTTCCAATTTTCTTCCAGTAACTTCTGATCTTTTGCAGGTTCGTTTATATACACCCAAAAAAGTGTTTCAGGAACTGGAAATAGCGAAAGAAGAGTACATCCAGTCAAACGTCAGGCTACATAAAGAACAAAGATTACTCGTCCCAAAGAATGTTGAATATTATGTAAAGGAGATGGGCTTATATCCTGCTGGTATTGCAGAAGTAATTGAGCATTCAATGCTCGATTCCTTGAGAAAGAGGCCTCAGCAAGGAAAACTATGGAAGAAAATCGAATGGATTCCTCACAATTTTACTTTCCGGTTCTTGCTTTCAAATGAACTCATCAAGTGACCTCCATAGCTGCAATCTGCCAAAGGTAGTCAGTGAGTTGATGCAGACTTCACACCTTCATCATCTGATGAAATTTCATCATGCAGATTTGAATGACAGATGAATCATATAACTAAACTTTTGATCAAGAATGATGCAGTCGAGGTTCAGGAGTTGTATTTTGAGGAATAATAATGGAAAGGTGGCTCGAGAACTTGAAGTGATAAACGTTGAATATGTGCCATTGAGCTTCTGTAGTTTATCATCAGTTCATAGTTTCTCTAGAAGCACCAAAATATGATTCAACTGTCATTCCAAATAGCTGCAAATGCACTAATAAATGTTTTAGAGACAGATTGGAAGTTGTAAGTAACCTGAATATCAAGGCCCTGTTTGGCGGAATTTTCTCATGTTACAAAAATGTGAAATTTTGTTCAATTTTAAGGCCTGGATATGTGGGAAAGATGTTAAATATTTCTTGTATGTTAAAAAATGTATTAGTCGGCAGATAAATAAGTGAAGACTAATGTTTCCTGTCTGTAAAATTAGAAACTGCAGTAACTTGATCAATGTCTACATAGAAATTGCTCAAATCTTTAGAAAATAAAACTAAATTGAGATTTATAATATACCTTTCCCCATCGTGAAATTCCTGTATGACGTCTAAAAATATAGGAAAATGTATGAATTTATACATAGTTTTCGACATTACTACACTTTTTAACTTTGCCAAGGCAGATTACCTTAGAGTTTGCACCAATCAGCTACAATATTTCTCAAACATTGCACCTCAGGACATTTTTTGTTGTCTCAATCTTTCGAGTCAATAAAATCTCCTTCACATGTCCCATAAATAAAGGGGGGTCAAAATTGGTGAAAATGCAAAGCACTTTCTACTATTTGAATTTCAACTTGTGAAGGGCAGGAGTGGGATTCCTTGATGGTGCTATTTTCCTCACCAGCCCATGTTCTTCTGATGCATGTAAACCACATATAAAATGTAGGAGACTTTGAAACATTTGATCAAGGTGCAGTTAATGGTGAGTGTGGGATCACAATGACAAAATTCAATGGTAGTCAGGGAAAAGCTTTAAGGTGCAGTGAATGTGCAACATATATATAAAGGATCTTAAAAAGCAGCTTTTGGAGCTTTTTTTTAACCAAGAAACGACTTGAGGTAGTTTTGAATTGAACTTACTAAGATAATTCTATCTGTTTGTGAGTCGAAGAAATTGTAAGATCCAAGTACATTGAATTGAATGAAGAGCTCAAAGTGTAAAATCTGTTCAGTTATTAATTGCTGTCAATTTATCATAATAATTGTGACTTGTATAAGTAGTCTATGAATATTTCTGTAAAATGTTTGTATGAAGAAGAGGAAGTTTCGTCGTGTCGATGAAGTTTTCTAAACAAAATTATCAGATTGGTACACGATGTTTTGAAACTGGCTTAATTAGTGCATATTGGCTAGATTTTGTAGCCAGTGGATTTGTACTATTATGACTATTATTGCTTCATGTATCTGACTGAAAACAATCCAAAAATTATGATGCATAAATTGACAGAACACTGAACGCCAATAACTATAAACTCCTCGTCCCACCCCTGGCAGCGGGCGAACTCAAGGCCGGCCTTCTCATTCCCTAGTTTCAGACAACGGCTCTGTCTCCTCCTTCCTCTTC
>CAIGRS010206547.1:0-13625 GCA_903798395.1 Fraxinus floribunda | reverse complement strand
ATTTTTACAAACATTGTTTTCTACAGTAAACAATATCAACCACACATTCATCCAATAAAATATTCAACACACAAACCAATAAAGTTACTTTAAATTTCAACCACACATTCTCCAAAAAATACTATTCCTTACATCATTCTTCACCCATTAATGGGTGACAAACACACCCTTAATTCCCTGAAATTCATTTTCTATCCACACATTTTTCACATTTGCAATCAACCAGACACCTTTTTGAAAATTTTGTGCAAAATCTTGAGCAATGTTGTGCAAAATTTTAGATTTAAAAATTAAAATTAGTGTGGCAACATGTGACCCCACTGTCCCTACTGTAGATCCGTCCATGCTTGACGTTATTCTCAATTTTTTTTATTCATCAATTGAAAATTTTACAAAAATACAATAATAGTCACTCTCAATGACCTAAAACCCAATATAAGTAGAAGCCAAAAACTATGATCTTGTGTCTACCCACATAATCGCCTCTCAAATGAGGACAAAAGGGTTTGTAAAAAATGTCGAAAGGGTAATCATCTCTCACCACTATTCTCTTACTTAAACCACACGCCAGTCAAAAGGGTAGTGTATCAACAAGATGTGAATTTTCACTTTATGGCACTGTTTGGTACACATTAAAATTTTCATTTTCATTCTTCTATTCATTTTCAACAACACATTTTTCAATAAAATAATATTTTACATCACATCAATAATTTTTCCTTCTTTTTCAACTACACATTATCCATCAATCTACTATTTCAGAATATATTTTTCCAAAATAATATGGTTCAAACACACTCTTAGTTNATTTTCAACCACACATTCTACAATAAAATAATATTTTCCATCACATCAACAACTTTTCCTTCTTTTTCAACCACATATTCTCTATCAATCTACTATTCCAGAATACATTATTCCCAAAAAATATGGCTCAAACACACCCTATATACTTCCTCACCCCTATCTATATATGATTTTTTTTTTTTTATAACGCGATTAAGAAATCTTATTTAATATTATTGAAAAAGTAAATTTTTTTATAAAAAACTTTCATAGTTTACCTTTATTTAATTATCAACAATTAGCAGTAAGTTATTGTTGGAAGTAGTAAAAAAATTGAATGATTTAATTTTCAAGAAGATTAAACAGGAAAAATTGATTAGTAAACAAGCAAAACAAAACATTCACAATAATAAAATGAGACTATATAATTGAGACGAGAAAATAAGAAAAATCAGCCTATATAAATGGGACGGATGGAATATTTTTTTTCAAAATTCACGTATAATTCTAATTACTTTTCAAGATAAAGTATGAAGAATTCAAGCATGTATATATTTTTGTAATCTTTATTTTCAACTAATTTAAAATCAAATATAAAAATTCTTTTCTTCACTATGTTCAATGAGAAGCGCTTGAGGTACATAATATATGTACATAGAGTGCTACATAACACTCACATGGGGTGTGGTCCGTACTTTTATGGACTCCACTCCATGTGAGGGTTATGTACACGCTTATGTACATATATTATGTACACTTAGCATTTTTCATGTTGAATTCATCGCCCGTCACTAAGTAATCAACTGTGCATAATACAATATTGTTTAATTAACCTACTTCCCAAGGTGAGAATTTTCCAACTTATTAAAGCCATTCAAAAGTAATTAATGTTGGTGCTTTAATTAGGACAATTAACTTTTAAACTTTTTCTTTAATGATGGCATCTAAGTCAAAATCATTCAGTTAAACAGACCCATCTCTTCAAAGTAGACTATCTAGGTCCTTTTGTAGGTATTTTTTCTGTTTAGGCCGGATTAAAATCTGATTTTAATCTAAGTCAAAGTCAAACAATCAATATCAATCACATCTTCATGGGCCCCACATCTTTTCAACCATACATTTCAAAAATTTCTATTACAATCCACTAAAAATCTGATTTTAATCCGCAACAAACACTCTTATATATATATCGTTAATTTATTTATGCATTGATATCCTAACTTGGATTGTAGTACATAATGCACTGCTGTAGCCCCTATTTTTGAAAGTTTGTTTCTTCTTATCATGATGATGAATGTTACATTTTCCTATATCTCATATTTGGTTTGATCAAGAGAAATTGATTAAAATTTAAGTCAAAGTCGAAATTTCACTGAGAGGGAGTTGAAAAGGAAAATTCGAAATATATTTAATCGAATCGATTGTCCGACTTCGTAGTAGTGTTATGCTTTCAATAGAAGGGTGATTTGGTGAATTGTAAATGCCAAGAAAATTTTTGTATCAAACAAGCCATTTTGGGTGGAAATTAAAAAGATTTTCCATTTTCCATGAAAAATGGCTCCAATCAAACACAACCTTATATATATCGTTAATTTATTTATGCATTGATCTCCTAACTTGGATTGTAGTACATAATGCACTGCTGTAGCCCCTATTTTTGAAAGTTTGTTTCTTCTTATTATGATGATGAATGTTACATTTTCCGTTCGTAATATCTCATATTTGGTTAGACCAAGAAAAATTGATTAAAATTTAAGTCAAAGTCGAAATTTCACTGAGTCAAAATAAGGGAGTTGAAAAGGAAAATTCGAAATATATTTTTAGATAGAATCGATTGTCCGACTCCTTAGAAGTGTTGTGCTTTCAATAGAAGGGTGATTTGGTAGTACCCGACAAAAAAGATGGGCCACTTCAAGTTAAGGTTGTCCCGTCTAATCTATTTTACACTATTTGTGCTCAATGATGTGCAAAAAAGTATTAAGAGAAATAGCACATGAGAATGTGTTGGATAAATTGATGCATAATAATAAGTACTCGAATGTAGAAAATGCATAAATTATAAGGAGAAGAAATGAAGCGATGTGTGCAAATTCAAATCTCCTTAAGACTGATTTTGCCTCCTGCACTGGTGTTAACATGATCAAATGAACGGCCGTCTCCCACAACACAATGTTTTTTTCCCCCAAAATTATTATAGCATAATATTAAGTTTGCTTGACAAATCAACACTTGATTGTACTATTCTAGAACGGAATATAACTTGAAGAGGAAAAAGAATTAGACGAGTGAAGAAAATGAAATTATGAGGGTCTTATTTATAAATTTTCACGTGTCTCTTCCTAACGGTCGCATCTATTGGCAAAATTAATTTTAACCAATAGATTGCACAATTTCATAATTGATGGTCTAGATTACACCTTAATAAAAGGTCATGACTTTTCGTGCACATTTTGCACTATCGCATCCAATCATTACACTTATTGGAGGCTTGTTCCAATTCACACTATAAATAATACCAATTATTCCAACAAAACACATATAAAACTCATTGTTTGGTAAAAATTCTTTAAAATTCATTTTCTCTTCAAATTCATTTTTAACCTCACATTGTTTTTCAATAAAATACTTTTACACGTGGATTCAAAATTTTTTTCCTGAATTTTGAATCACGTATTTTCTAAAAAAATTATTTTCAAATGATCTATATCAAATAGTTCAATAGCATCTTTGAAGATAATCCATGTTAGGTTGGGATGGTCTAAAAGTTGTTACAGGGGGTAACTGGGCAATGCTACAGTTCAAAAATATCAATAATCTATCATAGGTTGGTACACTTAGGAACAACATATATTTTGATTAGTTTAACGTTTTCCCTTTCTTTCTCGTACACTTCGTTGCTTTGTTCCAAAGCTCAACAAAAGAATTTTAGTTCATAAAAACCCTTTTTATCAAGGAAAGTTTTGAAATATATTATTTTTGCTGAGAAAGGAATGCAATATCTAAAATGTTTGTTATTTTTCTCTCAATTATTAGTTCTAAATGCGAATGCATATTTTTTGAAAATATCTAAAGCTTATTTTTAATCATACGTTTCATGAAAAACACAATTTTCGGATCATCCGTCTCATTAACTTTTGCTAAAATTTAGGGTGTGCTTGAGCGACATTATTTTGGAAATTGGAATATTGTATTCTGGAATAGTAGATTGATGGAGAATGTGTTGTTGAAAAAGAAAGAAAAGTTATTGATGTGATATAAAATATTATTTTATTAAAGAATGCGTGGTTGAAAATGAGTAAAAGAATGAGAATGAAAATTTTAAAGGATGAACCCCAACGTTGAGGACCCCCCACCGCCTCGGCCCTAGAGTATCGTGGAGGAGGTAAATCGCGGGATGTGCCTCAGCAGGCTAGTGTACAGAGCTGACATACTAATGTCCACAAAGAGTCAAATTACAAATCTTGTTATAGGTAGGAATCGAACGCTCACACTGTGACTGCCAACTCAGCTGAGACTACCTCACTCATGTTCTTTGCACCACTGAGCTATGACCCGGGACATGAGAATGAATATTTTAATTTGTACCAAACATGAGCTTACTAAAAATTTATTTATTTTAACTAAATTAACAAAAGAATAATAATTTTCTTTTTCTTTTTCAACATTGTCTAAACGAAAAATGCTTGAACATATAGGGAGCCTATGTATTACCAATAGCTGCCAAGAAACAGCATGAATAAGTTGTGCAATTGAAGATTCTTGTCCATAATTTACAAAATTTAACTCGCAATCCCATGCAATGTATTTTGTCCTATTATTAGTAAAGTCACCAAAGTCAATATCCCAAATGTTTTTATCGTTATGTCACCATTTGCCTTCATTAATAATTCAAGGATGCCAATGTTTGTCGTATTTTTCCACACATACATAAGTGTAATATATTTGTATGGTTCTGAGGTAAGACTGACACGAGTTTACTGTCGCTTAAAATTTGTTTTATATAGATTTTTTCAGAGATGTACGTATTTTTAAAAAAATAGAGAAAAGTTGTGAATTCAATAGAACGTATTGTTAAAAATGATTTTAAAGAAAATTCTTTAGTCTTCCGAAGGCTGATTTAAGAAATGAAAGATTTTCTTTTCACGATTATTCCTGCTCAACTTGAAGAGAATATCAAATGCGTTTCACTTATTGAATCGGATTTTATGACCGATTCATAACTTAGGAATGCTAAAGGTGCCTTAAGATGATCTCATTGTCATAGAGAACCGATAAACATAAATATTTTTTGAGTCGCCCTTCTTTCACAGAAGTTTGGTACCCGGGTCAAACCCCAGCACACCCGTGCCGGGGTTTGACCCGGGCACCAAACTTTTGTGAAAGGGGCTTTGCCCATATTTTTTTGGCAAAATAGAACATTAAATTTTCTTTTTGTTGCTTTTATTTAACTACATTTGCAGGTTTAAAAGATTGAAAAATAGCTTTATCCCTACTTTTAGGTGGTGAAAAATAGTCTATATGGCAGTGATGTCGCTGTTACATTGCTCAATGAATTTATGATGTATTTTTATTCAATTATAACGTGATAGTGATCCATGAACACATAGATTATTGTATTTACCGTCATCGGCATTGCTAACAAATAACATTATTCTTTTTTGAAGAACGTTAGTAACAACGGTGTTAGAGTAGTAGTTTAGATGACACTAAATGAGTGATACAGTTAAATAAATCACTCAGTTATACCTTTCATTTATTCTATCACATAGTACCACATAAATCAGTATCTAGCACCAGTGATACTAGATCCCGTTTATTAACATTTGGCAAATTTAATTAAAGACATTACAAAGCTGTAATCAATTAATCGTGACATTAAAAGCAATAAAAGTTTGGGATATGTTTGCAATTAAAATCATCATAATTACTTGTTATCTACAAAACTTGGATCCAATATTAAGCATCCAAGGAGCGGAAAATTAATGATAATCCTGGATTCGAAAATAATAAAGAGATCTTTTTCTACGATTTAAAAAGTTTCAAATTTCCAGACACAATAGTTTGCTGCGTGGAACCCTAATAAAATTAGCCCTTCATTGGTGGATATTAAAATTAGATTTTGATAGAAGTTAATGGAATGTGTGATTGAAAAATTGTGGGATCAATGAAATATGTGGTTAATATTGATTGTTTGACTTTGATAGAAGTTGATGGAATGCGTGGTTGAAAAATTGTGAGATCAATGAAATATGTGGTTAATATTGATTGTTTGACTTTGATTTAGATTAAAATCTGATTTTAATCAATACCGAACAGGGTTTAGCAAATCCGAGTCATTAATTATAATTAACTAAAGTATTTCGAAAATTGTAATCCATATTTGTTATGCGCAAGGTAGACATATTTTTATTATTTTTTTTAAAATTGGTAGGCTCGTCGGCCCTGGCCTTGGCTCAGTTACACCGAGCCTGAGTCGGGCTGGGCTCGGGCTTTTTTCGGATCGAATTCGAGCCATCTAAACCGACGAACTTTTTTGTAACCGTTAGGAAATAGTACTACCTTACACGCGGCACAATACAAAAGGGTCCCCATACTCCCTTCCTTGCACCGTCGGGCTCGGGCTTTTTTCGGATCGAGTTCGAACCGTCTAAACCGATGAACTTTTTTGTCACCGCTAGAAAATACTCAAATAGTACTACCTTACACGCGGCACTATACAAAAGGGTCCCCATACTCCCTTCCTTGCACACTAATGTATTCCCTCACGTGCCGCACTATTCAATTCTATGTTCTTAAAATCTAAACTCCAATTCAAAAAACGTACTCCTCACTCTCTCTCACACGGCCATGAATACCCGTCTGACTTTCTCTCTCTAAAACTACGTGTATGTATAGATGCTCACTTTTCGTCTCCCCCATTTTCACACACAAAAGTTATAGGAATGTATAGGCGCAAGCACTCACACTCTCTAGAATGTGCTTGTCCATGTGTGTGTGTGTATACGAAGATCTGCCTGATGTTCATTTTCGTTTTTTTTTATCGAAATTTTGGTATAGGTGTTTAAAATGAGCTGAAGAGAGGCTAGGTATAATGGTGATGGTTTTCGTGGTGGTGTCGTGCTTTTGCCGAGTTTTCCGATCTAATTTCTAATTTTGTTTCTCGGAAACCGCCGTTTCTTTTTATCTTTTCAAAAGAGAAGAAAATTAGATTTTTTTTTTTTTTTGGCATTTGAATTTTTGAAAAGAAAATGGAGAGAGGTCGGCATAGGAAGTCCAAGAGTGCTACAAGCATTGAAGGTAAAAAATTTCCATCTCTCGTTCTGTGACTGTACATTTTGTTAGAATATTTGGATAAGCACTTTGGTCTTTCGTTAAGATAAAATTTATTTTGATTTCGTGTAAGAGACTAAAACTTTTTGATTTTCCTTTTTGTTTGAGTTTGGTTTAATGAGGATAATTCGATAATGAAAGAAAAAAAGGGAAAATATTGAATTTGTTCTTATTTGGTTTGTTTTCCATTTTAGGAGAAACTTGAAATGAAAAGCTTTGGATCTCTGAAAATGAAGAGGAAAATCAAAATCTTCAGTTTTTGTCCCCCCTTATAAAAAATTATGACGAAAATTTCAGAAAAATGGGCAGTGTTTTCTCTATGCTTCAGAGCATCTCCAAAGCTAGCACCAAAACACCAAAATGCACCAAAGTTTGGTGCAAAAGCTCTCCAATACGGCACCAAAGTTTGCACCATTTTGGTGCAAAGTCAAATTTTGCCAAACTAATTGATGGAGGGTATTTATGTCATATATTTTTTAATACAATAAATTATTATTATTATTATTTGCATTAAAAATAAACTTTAATAGTGTAAAAATAATAATTAATGAATTAATTAAAATTGCAACACAAAAAAAAAAAAAAAACTTAAAATAAATTTTCATTAATTTAACGTAATTATTTATTTAGTAATTTATGTATTTGTAAAATAAATAAATAAATAATTTTTCAAATAAATAAATTATTAAGAATAAAAAAAGAGAAAAAAATGATTAAACACTTTTCATTCGGTGTAATGGTTGGGAATGTTTTTTAGTTTAGTGTAAAATGGTGCAAAACTTACATCAAATTTTGGCTCAGCACCATAGGAGATGGCCTTAGTTCCCGAGTTTTTCTTTAATAATCGGAATCTCTATGCTTCACTCTCTCATTTCTTTCTGGATTTTGATATTTAAAGGGACGGACTTGATAAGAAAAGGGAAGAGATTGAGGAGTTTTTATCAAATCATTATGTTTGCTACTTTCACGACAATGCCAAAATTTAATGGAATTTAATTTCTATTTCTTGCCGTTGTTAAATGTAAAGTATAACATGAGTTTATTATAAGTGTTGAACATGCTTTTGATAAAGTGTATTATCAAATGGAATTAAATAGGGACTTTTTTTTTTGGTAATGGTATCAGCATTATTTTGTTCCCTTTTTCTTATAGAACTTTCTTCTTAATGATAAAGTATCATAGCTGGGCCTAGTCTTTCAGGAGAACCTGTACTAGTTTTATTCAGATTTTCCTTTAAATTCTATTTAAATGCTTCGTACAATTTTCCCAATTTTTAAAATGATTCTTTCAAAATATAGTTTGTAATTTTAGACTGAGAAAAGAGAACATTGTATTTTGATTTCCTGCTTCCAATGAATTGATAGTTTACAATTTTGGATGAAATTGTCTTATTTAATTCATTTTGAGATCTGCATCTAGAGAACTCTTTCCAGAATTATTAGTGATTGATAGCTTTCAACTACATTTATAAGTCTTGTAATCAATTTCTTATGATTTCGACTTTTCCAGGAATTCGACAAAGTGAGAAACACAAAGCTGCTCAGAGACTGTCTTCTGATTCTCAAACTCCTGTTGGTGGAACCACTGGGAATGATATGGTGCGTGTATGTGTATTTTGATCTGTATGATTTGTTAGCTCTCCGAATATCTAGTAATCATTGACATTGGTATTCACGTGCAAAGAGATGTTATGACTTTCTTTTTGCATGTAGTGACTCTTAACATATGATAACTTATAAATGACTGATGCAGTTCATGGTTGAGCTGGGGCAAAGCTCTTCGAGACGAGCTACTGGAACACCAATAAAGAAGTTACTGGCAGAAGAAATGTCAAAAGAAACTGATGTTAAAAAACGCTCGCTAAGTGTTATTGCCAGATTGATGGGTCTTGATGGGCTGCCATCTCCACGACATGCTCATAGACAACAAAGGAGTTTTTCAGATAGCTATCAACAGAAAAATGTGTCAATGAGCATCCAACGGAATGACCAGTCAAGTTGGAAAACCTCAATGGAGCAGCAAGAATTCAGGGATGTATATGAAGATGTGGAAGCATCTCACGTTGCAGGTCGGCGTAATTCATCAAGGTGGAGCGCAAACTCAAAGCTTACAAAATCCGAGTATGCACCCAATCAGCAGAAGTTTACAAATGCAAATCATCTTTCCACTGATGAAAAGCTTCTAGGTCCAAAAGAATATTCTCACTCGCTTGAGTTGGTAGACTCGAATAAGGG
The DNA here is from genome assembly GCA_903798395.1 of Fraxinus floribunda. Classification (NCBI taxonomy): domain Eukaryota; kingdom Viridiplantae; phylum Streptophyta; class Magnoliopsida; order Lamiales; family Oleaceae; genus Fraxinus; species Fraxinus floribunda. The sequence continues at coordinate 4,275 of CAIGRS010206547.1, read as the reverse complement.
CTCATTCCAGAAATTTTCTCAGCATCCAGATTCCTTATTTGTAAAGCATATGCATGATTTAGAAGTCGATCCTTCCAGTTCTCTTCATGGTCATATAGAAGTTCTGAAGCCATCAAATTTTGCAAAGTATGAGTGCAATGCCAAAGCATGGAAATCAGAGAGAGAGATTTCGTGCAAACATGACGTGACCTCCCACCAGAAGCGTGAAGATGGCCTTTTACTCCACCCACACAATCGCCATAGAGCTCATGTTTCTTGCAAATCACCAAAGATTCAATTAGAAGAGATGAAAGGAAGAAACACTCTTCCCACAAGGATTGTGGTTCTCAAGCCAAACCTTGGAAAGATTCAGAGTGCTTGTGCATCTGTCTCATTACCTGGTTACTCACATAATGACCCCTCCAACTATAGGAAGCTCACAGAATATACAAGTTTAGGAGGTGCTGAAATACTATCCAGGAGCAGGAGAGATTCATCTGACAACGTAAGATCCTTGAACCCCTTGTCAAGAGATGTTAGGGAAATCGCTAGAGAAATTTCAAGGAGAATGAGGGATGGTTGTGATGGATTCATTGATCCAACATCTTCTGGAGTCAGAGGATATGCAGGAGACGAGAGTTCTTATGATGCCTATGAAAGTGATTCTGCCAGTGAGTCCGAGGTTTTTAAATTGTCATCTGTAAATAGAGAGGCAAAAAAGAGACTGTCTGCTAGGTGGAAGACGACTCGTAGATGTCAGGATTTGGAAATGGTTGGTCATGCTAGCACACTGGGTGAAATGCTTGCCAAACCTGATAGAGAAACAAGGCCTAAATATTTGAATGCTAATGTGGGTCTCGATAGGACAAGTGACCGGCATATGAGCAACAATGGAGCTGCAATTTGGGATTTTCCTTTGCGCATTAGCAATACGGATGGCCGGAAGGATGAGCGTAGTAGAATTTCATCAAGATCAAGGTCTCTTTCTCCCTCTTTTGTGAGTGGCAAAACTCACAGAAGAAGAATGAATTCTGTAACTCTGGCCGAAGACCAATATCCAATGCACAATGACGCTGTCAATTGTGGTAGAAGTGAGTCTGTGAAGGGAAACCTAAGTTGGAAGGAAGATATTTCCTCTAAAGATATAAAATGCAGGAGCAAGAAACCTTCCCGCCATCACAAATTTACGGACGAAACAGAGTCTTCAACAGAATCCAATTTTGAGATCCAAACAGAGATGAACCTTGAAACAAACCCAAGTGAACAGCAGTCCACATCTCAGATCACAGCAAAAGATGGCACCTGTACAACTCCCATTCCTGATGCAAAGGCTGCTGCTAAACGTGGGGTTGTAACCTCATCTTCAAAATCTTCTGAGTTGCAATTGAAGCAATCATATTCGGAGGTAGAAAAGGACAAAAATACTGCTTACAAAGAGGATTCTAGTTACCAGGTTTGGATCTTTACTTTCTTTTAACAAAATTATTAATGCTATATTCATGCAGCAAATACTAAACCTTGTAATCATGTTTTTATTGTATTTTTTTTTTTATAACATGTTTTCCTTGGTCGTCCCTATTCACATAACCAAGCAGGATCGAGTTCTTATTTTCACTTTTTGTTTGAAATAACTGCATTAAACTGAGATAAGGCTTAAAATTTGCTACTGCAAATTATTGCACTTTCTATGTATAGAACCACAATCCCCTGTGCTATTGTAACACTTTCTGTGCATGGAAATCCTTCTCTTAGTCACATTGTTCCTATTCCATGTTCATCCCAAGTCTCCATCTCTAAAACTCCAAGGTATATATTAGATGATTATTTCTTTCACGACATGCTGTGAATGCCCTCTGCTTTTCTGGTGGCAGTTGATTAAGTTGCACAAGAATCTAATGTTCCACTGTCTACAAGTTCTAAGCTGGTTTATGTTCCTAGTATGAATTGATAGAATGCTGCTGCAAATGATTTTAGTTGAATTACATGGTACTTAATTATCTTACTCCTAGAGTTGGTTATTTCCACATTGAGATATTTTTACATAAATGTTGTGTTATTTGATTCCCATTCAATTGAGTCATCGCAAATTATTTCTCTATTTTATAGTTTCCTCTTTCTACAAATATACGTAACTGAAAACCATAAAAATTTATGAATATAGACTTTTTGAGTTAAATTTTGATGAAGTCATGGCAGACTATTACTTAAATTTCCAAGAGCTGTTACACACCTGTACACCTACATCTTGTTAGCACATTTTTTTTTTCTAATGATGTTGTATTTTCATCATTCAATATGGGAATGCCGTTTAATTGAATTATGAGAGTTTTATTCAACTCTATGAAATTCATTTCAGCAAATCATGACGTTTCAGGAACCATTGGAGGGACTACCCGAACAAGCTTCTGCTTCCATGCAGTTTCCAGGAGCTGAGCCAGATTCTTCAGAGAGCTCCAAGAATGCTGATTATCATAGTCCAGTTTCAGTCCTGGAGGTCCCTTTCACAGAAGATATATCATCTAGTTCTGAAAGCTTTGAAAGAGTCAGTGCTGAACTTCATGGTATGAAGCTTGTTATTAATATTTTAAGAATTTGCCTGTGTTTGAAACTCGTGGTGATAAAATCATTGCGAGTTCCAGTATATGAATAAAGTGTTTAATAGATATATTTTTTTAACTATAGAGAACATCGTCATTTGGCTTGACTGAATTATATGAAAATTTATTTGAATGATGCCAATGAAAATAATCCCTGAGACTTAGTTCATACACACGGTAGCAGTACAGTGTCTATTTAGCCATTGTTTACATTGACTGGCTCTTCCTTCTGTCATTAAAACTCCACTGTTTTGTGTCCTTGTGATGCCAGAATTTTATACAGACATATTTTGCTTTATTAGAGTCATGTACTTCAGTCATCCATGCTCATTCTCGCTGTACATGCGTTCTCTTTTGTTTTTCTTAGTTTCTTCTACAATTATAAATTGCTATGTACCTTTTTTCGTAGAATTGCGAATGCAGCTGCAGCTCCTCAAGATGGAATCAGGACCATATCCCGCCCCTGCACGTATTTCAAGCGAGGAAGATGTAGCACAACATTCATTGGTGGACTTGGAACATAACCATAAATTAGAAGCCGAAGACTGGGAAACTTCTTATGTTCTTGATGTGCTGATCAACTCGGGTTTTGAAGAATCTGACCTCGATTTGTTTAGAACAACATGGCACTCCCCCCCAGAATGCCCTTTGCATCCTGAGTTGTTTGATAACCTTGAGAAGAAATATAGTCATGAGAATTTGGAGTCGAGGTCTGAAAGAAGGTTGCTGTTTGACAGAATAAATTCAATATTTGTAGACGTTTGTCAGCAGCTTGTTGACTCAATCCCATGGGTTATGCCAAAACTAACGGGAGTTGATTTGAAGGGGCCTAAGCAAGTGATCAGAGATAGTCTCCAGAAGTTGCTTTCCGGCCAAGATTTTCAAGCCGAAGGGGAAATACCGGAAAGTATACTTGACAGGGATATGCTGTGGTTTGGATTCAAAGGAGAAATTGACGTGATAGGCAATGAAATTGAGAAATTGTTGATAGATGACATGATAGCAGAGGTTCAAACTTTGTAAGTTTAGAACAAACTGTTAAAGTCTAGTTGGTTATAGAAACAGATGAAAATGTCTGTTTAGAACTAAAGAAATAACAAACTTTGAAATTTATTTCCAATCTTCGAATCAAGTAAAATTATGATCCTAATTGTTGTGTTTAATTTATTTATTTAGCCCTGTTACTTCATGAAGTTGCAAAAAACCCAATCCAACCAGTGGTGGACCTGGTGGTTGAAAACCTTGATTTTAAACGTCGAAGAATTTAAAGGGAAAAAAAACCTTGAAATCGACGTTTGAAATCTATTTGGTTCGAGTTTGGGGTTGGACCCGAAGTGTATGCACTCCTACTACTTTTATTTATGTACTTGACTTCGTCAAAGGAAAACGATCCATTTGGTTTTGTTCATCACGACGGTACAAAATTAATCGATAATACATTTTTGTTCTTGTTTTGCATCTTACTGTCAGAAGTATATAAGCTTAAACCATGTTCTCATCACCCATTTAGGGGTGGTCGAGTTGGTGGAATAGGTGAATGCAGAGATCGAAGATCATAAGTTTAAATTTCTTGTCAACACTTCTTCAGTCGAGCATGTCGCACCTGGCTTACTTAGTGCGGTTTATCTCTCCTGTGTGATTTGTGGGCTAATACATATGAAACGATGTTTACTCAGTACGCACTTACGGGTAGCGGCTG
>CAIGRS010206546.1:0-16190 GCA_903798395.1 Fraxinus floribunda | reverse complement strand
AGGCTCTAACTATTTATATTATGCATTATGAACTATCGTTTCAATATTTGTCCAAATATTACATCAAATCAAACTGGCCAATAATCAACCAAGGCATCACATGCTGAAGTCATATTATCTGGGATCCTTCTGGGCTACTTCCCATGAGATGAGAATCTCTCCAAGTGGGATTTGATTCGGCCCTTAACCAACAGTGGAAACTCTTGAGAGCACAACTGGCAATCTCTCACCGACACATGTACATTTCCCGAGGCACATGGTACAAGCGTTTTGACAGCAAATTATCTATTTGACAATTACTTACCACCGTTTACCAATCCTAGCCGTAGATCACCGCACAGATGTTCCAATTGGGACCCACCACACTAGATTGATACGCTCTGTAGGGTAGTTGGTCGACAGAGGAGAGCGAGATACCTAACCTGCATGGCTTTATGTTACATCGGTCTATATATATAATCGCTGCATCTATACACAACCACGCACATTTCCATTTCCTCTTTCTACTATTATTCTCTTTGCAGATCTCAACTTTGTTTTTTTACATTAAGGTAAGCAGGTTTCATGCTCTTGCAATTATGAATTTTTTTCAATTAGATTCAGATCCGGTAACAGTGAGTTTGTGCTTTGCTTAGATCTAGTTTGTTTTTTGTACTCTACATTGAATGTACTAATTACGTAATGTTCTCTACTTCTCTTGATCCCCGTTGTATGTTCTATGTAGATCGCATTGTGGGTAAGAAATTATTTTTCAGTGAAGGATCTGGATTTCAATGTTTGACCAGAGATTTGATTGTTTTTTGTTTTTTTCCTGGCAAAAGTATTGTATGATTGCATATCGAATGAACTGCAAAAATTATTGAGTGATTTTTGTTTTGGCGGATTGTATTTCAATTTCTTACAACAGTGTTCAGTGGAAGATGTTGAATAGTGTTATCTGATTTCAATGTGATTACTGTCAACTCATACAAAAAGATAATTCAGTTTTTCGAAACAGAAAAGGAGAGTTTCCAACTAAAATTAATCTCGTGTAGTTTTCGAGAAAATATATCAGAGCGCAATTTCAATTTTACAATTTGCTGATTTTCCCCCCAAATTTTCATTGTCTGGAGCATTAATTAGTTACAAAGTGGCATACTGTTCTTGTTACAGAGGAAAAATGTGGTGCGTCAATAGTTCTGAGATGTAAAATCCAACATAGAAAGTGCAAGAACATTACCACATATTGATCTGCCTTGTTTCAGAAACCAATTGATATGTCAATTTCTTCCATGAAAGTTGTAGGAGTTGTAAAGCTGTAGATAGGTGACATTACAATCATGATTTAAAGTTGTTCTTATAAGCTACGGAGTATGCAATTTGCCTTTTAAATTTAAACGTTCAATCATTTTGAGATTATATTGAGATGTATAAATCTTTAGGGGTGGCATTATTTACTGTTTTGAGTAGCATCACATCTAATATGGAAATAATACACAAGTTTGTTATTATTTGAATTATCAAATGTCTAACACATATATTTATATGTTCTCTGTATGATTTTCAGAGCAGACATGGAAACCTTCCTTTTCACCTCAGAGTCTGTCAATGAAGGCCATCCTGACAAGCTTTGTGACCAAGTCTCAGATGCCATTCTTGATGCTTGCCTAGAACAAGATCCAGAGAGCAAAGTTGCTTGTGAAACCTGCACAAAGACTAATATGGTCATGGTCTTTGGAGAAATCACAACCAAGGCCAATGTAGACTATGAGAAGATAGTTCGAGATACGTGCAGGGGCATTGGCTTCACATCACCTGATGTTGGTCTTGATGCGGACAACTGCAAGGTGCTTGTAAACATCGAGCAACAGAGCCCTGACATTGCCCAGGGAGTTCATGGTCATCTGACCAAGAAACCTGAGGAAATTGGAGCTGGTGACCAAGGTCACATGTTTGGCTATGCCACTGATGAAACACCGGAGCTCATGCCCCTCACTCATGTCCTTGCCACCAAGCTTGGGGCCAAGCTCACTGAAGTAAGAAAGAACAAGACTTGCCCATGGCTGAGACCTGATGGCAAGACCCAAGTTACTGTTGAATACAGGAATGATGGTGGTGCAATGGTTCCTATTAGAGTTCACACCGTTCTTATCTCAACCCAACATGATGAGACCGTAACAAATGAAGAAATTGCTGCTGATTTGAAAGAGCATGTAATCAAGCCTGTCATCCCAGCTCAGTACCTTGATGAAAACACGATCTTCCACCTCAACCCATCTGGTCGATTTGTTATTGGTGGACCCCATGGAGACGCAGGACTCACTGGTAGAAAAATTATCATTGACACCTATGGTGGTTGGGGTGCTCATGGTGGAGGTGCGTTCTCCGGAAAGGATCCTACAAAGGTGGATAGGAGTGGTGCTTACATTGTTAGGCAGGCAGCGAAGAGTGTGGTGGCTTCGGGGCTTGCTCGCCGGTGCATTGTGCAAGTTTCTTATGCAATTGGTGTTGCTGAACCACTTTCAGTGTTTGTTGATACCTACAAGACAGGTAAGATTCCCGACAAGGACATACTGGTTCTTATTAAGGAGAAGTTTGACTTCAGGCCGGGAATGATCGCCATCAATCTTGACTTGTTGAGAGGAGGCAACTTAAGGTACCAAAAAACTGCTGCTTATGGTCATTTTGGCCGTGATGATCCCGATTTCACCTGGGAAATCGTCAAGACCCTCAAGCCTAAAGCATGAGTACGTGGTCTACCAGCTAGACAATGTTTCCCCAAGTTGATTTCATGTTGAAATCAAACTGGTTACTGATTAAAGAATAAGGTTCATTGGGCATATCAACTTTACCATTCATTTCTAGGACTCCATTATGGCGCGGCAAGACTGGAGTGTTTGTTTTTTGTGTCTTTTTTCTTTTTCCTTCTTTTCTATTGTATCTCCCTTGTTAGGGAATTATTGTTTGGAGGTGTTTTGCAAAACTCATTTGTTCCATTTGATCATTTCTGAACCATGTCAATTGAAGTTGAATTATGAAAGGCAGATTTATTTATGAGTATTAATATTTTTTACCATTTGTTTCTGAAAACTTATATAACAAGATTCTTAACAATGTAAATATCTGAAAATTGAATTGAAATTTCTGAAAGAGGTTGAGCAGCTTCAACCTGCATTGCATATAACTTTCAAGTTAAACCACCATGTATAAACTGTACCAGATATGTCTTAGATTATGTGCGTCCATTTGAAGATCGCATCAAAGCAACGTGCTAATTTTAGTATAAACTGAGGAATCAAGGCTACATCTACACCTTTTAGGCTTTCACCGCGTATGCTTTCAGTACAACACACTCCTTTCAAAAATATAGAGATTAGTGGGTCCTACTATAGGTCATATGTTGAGCATTTGATGAGTCATTTGTTGCCAAGAATTTATACTCGCTATTTGATGTAATTGTAGAAGTCAAAAATGAATAATGATTTATGTTCTAACCATTATGTGAATTGTTTTGGGCTTAATAATTCAGGAGAATTATCAAAAGAATAATGATGATCGATAAAAGTAACTTAGAATAAGATGACATATTCATGAATGTCACTTAAATAGTTACTTGGCTGAATTATGTTTCTAATCTGAAAAAGAATGACTTCGCAATTTGTATAAAAAGACAACATCGTTGATTTTAGGATGTTCTACGGAGTTTCATAGAGCCGTACTGGCATAGAACGGTGAAAGTATGTATAGGATGGAATATGGATTGAACTTTAGCTCCTCATATCATATCATGATGAAACCTATTTTTATCCACAACTATTTCCAAACAAATACAAATGGGCAACCGATCTTCTCCATAAGGAACATGGATAAGCCCACATTGAGCATGGCTATTACACCATCGTATCATTGAGGTTGACTTCTCTCTTTAATGGATGAATGCTTGCATATTCTAAATTTTGTTAAATTGTTTGTAGTTCCATATTTTGTGCAAAACAGGGAACCGCTTGAAATTGCTTAACTTATTCGTAGGAGACCAGAAGATTGCAAGTTTGAGATATAAAATCGTCCACTATGTCAAGTCGAGATTGTTACACTCACATCTGTGTCAACTTGTACATCGTGCAATCCATTGCAGGGAGACCCACAAGAAGTTGTGCCTTCTCAAGATGACTCCAAATTCTAAAAACTTGTGTGTGGGAGGGGAGAATGTATATTAAGAAAAGTAATACAAAATAAATATTGTAAAGAAAAATTATTTTCAATACTCGATAAAATTAAATTAAACACTGCAATTTTTATTTTTTACAATGCGCTATTATACCCAACTATCAATATTTTTAGTTAAGGGGTAGAGGGATCCAGAGACTAGAATGAAGAGCGATTCGCCCATTCTTGAGAGAATTGGAGATGGCTCCAAATTTTGATGTGATGTTTCATCTGGCTTTTTGCTATAATCATCCCAAAAGAGAAATAATAATAAAAAACTTCACCAAATAATTGTGCAAAAACTGTTATAATGCAGCAGAAGAATAGGGTCTACCATCTGTTATTATTTGATCATGAAGCAGAAGGGAAATGACGAAGACAAATTGAGATATGAAGCACCAGAATTCATTTCTACCACTCAATTTTATATTATCTTAGAAAAAGAAATTATGCTTTTTTTTTTCTTTTTCTTTTTTTTAACAAACATTGAGATTACATAATGACAATATTAATGTTTGCAAAAGAAGCAAACATCGATCTGTGCCAGCAACATCAAAATAACTCAAAAAGTAAAGTATCATCTTCAAATCTTTTTGCTTTCAAGTTTTGACTCAGTAAAAACGATTGCTTATCAACTCGTATTTCATCAACAAAATCCGTCAATAAATGAAATTTTTGACATGATACAATATATTAGAATAAAGAAGTTAAATCTTAAACATCTTACTAATTGCTACAAGCAAGCAAACTTGATATGTACAGCTGCGAAATTGAGTTGCAGTGTCCATCGCTCGCCAAAAACAAATTAATGTATAAATGTGACCCTATGTCATACATGAAATTTTCATGGTAAAGCCTCGAACATAGAAAGAAATCGATTCAAAACCACCCTGCTGCAGAGAGAATAAACAGGCACCAATAACTGGGGAACCTCGACTCTTGAGCCTTTCCCATTTTTCCTTTTTGTTTCTTTTTTCCCCAAGCATGCTTGCATGTGTGCATACATGTAGGGAGAGACGCTCGAAGGATGCGGGGAGAACCGAGTCTTAACGCAGGAACGTAACTGTCTGAGTATCTACTCTTTGTAAATTGATCAAGTCAATGAACATGCAGATAGTAGACATACATTTTCGGAACTAAGCAATAAATCACTTTAACAAAAATGAACAAAGCATGCATGCATGCTAATAGTCCTAAAATGCACATGATAAGAGCCCTGGCAATATTACCTTAGAGGAGCTTAGTTGAGAATAGTTGCAAGGAATCCTCGGCCAGGCAGCCAAGTACTCCTGAGTTTAAGATGCTTGCATATTTCATATCCCGAACAGGATATTTTCGAGATTGAAGATGCTGAACAACAGTCAAAGATGGTAAATCTTGCAACACCAATTCATTCGTTAATTCATCCCCAGAAGCAAACAAAGGGTTCTGAGACACTCCATCTACTATTGCAGATTTTGGGAGTCGGATACCACTCACATTGGCACAAGTCGCTCCTGATTTTTCATATCTACCACCCACTCTATTGTAAAGAACATGAGATCCCCGTACTCCTTCCCCAGAAAGAGAAGCAGAAGCACTAAGTGTAGGTTGAGTAATAGTCAAGTTTCCGGATATCTCAATTTTAGGACGAAATGAAGCAACAATGTCATCGCTGGAGGGACCATAAGCAAGAGAGATGCAAACTCCTTGATTCTCAGATTCTGGAATTAAATATGGCCTGCTATAAAGATAAAAAAATATGTAAGGGAAGCCTATCCTTCAATATAATCTGTAAATATGAGATTGTTTGTGCTAGTCTATGTGCTCGAGAGAAAGGTAGTCTCCAAAGAATCCACCTAGTCTAGAAGGAATCAACAAAAGAGCAGAACTATTTCAAACATTGCAAAAGGTCATCTTGCACATCTTTGTATTGATATGTCGCAACAAGGAGGGGAATGGTGGCTAGGATAAAACGGAAGAGGTAGGAAATGATGGACAACTAAAACTTAAGAACCCTTTCAATGCCATAAGCACAATGCCTCAATCCAATTATTCAACTCATAAAGGTTCTTGAAGGCTGCTCACAATATGCAGAAAGTTAAATTAACCTGTTTAAATCAAATTGCCCAAACTGTATTATATCAAAACAAAAATGGGACAACAAATTTTAAAGCTAGAGCAGAAACTTCAACAAGATTCTAGGCTAAAAGAGATTAAGAACACAATTTCCTAGGCATGCGCGCACACAAACAAAAATTGGAGAAATATTCTCCATAATGAAGGAAAGGAAGAAAACACAGCAAAGTTTATCTATAATCAAAATAGAGGGGAGAATTGAAATGTGCCTCTGTCATGTAATTGAAGAAAATGACTTTAGTGGTCACCTAATCAATCTGCCCAAAGATAACACTGGCAACAAACAAGAAAGATGGAAGCTCAGAGTGTGTACTTGCCAAGGTTCTGGATTTCCAAGAAACATTTCCGCTGTATGTTAAACAAACAACAATTCCATCTAGAACAAATTATAGAGAAAAGAAAACAGAATTCTTTCGAACCACTAATTGAGAAAACAGCCCTTCCTACGAGCAGTTCCTCTCAACTTCCAGCACTTCCCAACAGAAAATAAAAGATGAGCTTTAATGAAAAAATCATCAAACTCCTTGGAAATACTAGATTGCAATCACTTTGATCTCCTATAGATTAAAGAAAGGAAGAGGGCTATCAAAAAGTATTCTCTTCAATCCCTTCCATTCCAAAAATGTCTTAACTCTTAGGATTCAGATCTATAGACCAAAAGAACAATGTACAGCATGATTGAAAGAAGACAAAAACTACCTTCTTCCACTTCTACCAAAGTCCCAATGACATAAACCAACTGACGAGGCAGTAAGGACGCCTTTAACACCACAGCTGACAGTTGAACCAGCAGAAAGAGAGTAAACAGTATGAATTGGGTTGTCCGTCAACCCATTAATGGATTCCACAGGCTTCATGGTTTGACGCATGTCAAACTGCACTACTATGCCATTCTGTAAGATTTTAAACACTAAAATATATAAGTAAAACAGCAACAATGCAAATCGAGGGAAACAAACACATCATTCAAACCTGTAATCCAGCATATATATAATGCGAGTTGCTGAGATCCCAGGAACATGACCATGCAGCTGCCTACAAATTCAACATCAATTAGGCAACTTTTAGTAGTGCCCTATTCTATTAAAAAGATGCCACTTCTTATTAGTAAAGTTTCATCAACTAAAAATAACCACCCAAAAAAAGATCCTAATGAAAGTTTACAAGATTCCGATCAACCATTCTTCAATTTAGTTTAGTTCTCTGTTCCTGTTTTGATGGTAAAAAATCAGAAATGGGTCTAAAACGATGATGACACAATCTATTACTACAAAAACACGAGGAAAGAAAAATCAGTTTAATCAGTACCCATATTATGTAAAATACCACAAAAAAAGGTAGGTTGTAATGTGCTCCAAAAAATATTCCCTCTACCGGCCCAAATGGCCATATGTTTCTCCTCAATTGTATAAAATGTCAAACAATCCCAATTTCAGTTTCAGATGAAACTCCTAAAGTTTCCAGTGTTTATCTACTATTCTTTAACTTTTGCCCATCAACCACCAGATGCATGCAAAAGTTCATCAGTGTGCATTCACAGGCATATGAAAATACTGCAATTAATGTTCCACATCCTTTAACATAAAGCACGAGTGCGTGCTGAATGCTGACCAACCTCAACTCGCTTCAAGCCTTTTTACTTCAGTTGATTCTTCAGTCAACCTAATTGACAATATCTTCTCATGATGCACATTAATGTCCTACAATAGTTTGCCTGACCACAGCACACACTAAGAGGATGGCAATTGGGCTAGTTTGGTTAGGATCGACACAGACCAGCCCTATTATGGCCCTAAACCAGTCCAGTTAACATTGAGGGTGAGTGAGTTCAATCTAGGGCTGTCATAAATGCCCAATTCTTGACAGTTCAAGAGATTCCAGCTGAGAAAACCAAACTACACCAGCCTAGTTTTTTGGACCAGACCAAACTGGATGATCTAGAACTGAACCAAACCAAAAAAAAATTCCCTTCATTTTTTCCTTTTTAACCACTTGCCCAGATTTGAGATCTTCCTGACATCCCTCTTCTTTCATCATTTCCTATTATTTCTTCTTGCTTCCTTGTTTCTATTCTTTCTCTACCCCACTCTGTTTGTAAGCATTCTGTTCAGTGTTCACTATGTCCCTTCTTTGTCTCTTTATGTCAAAATTATATTTTCTCGTCTTTACACCAACAATTCTGACATAGAATTATAAATCCTTAATAGAACTCATTCATCATTCGACATAGAAATGAAGTAGCAGGTACAAGACATGTAAAAGCTTTTATCTAACATTCAAACAAATGCATTCAGACTGAAAAACAATAAAAAAGATACAAGGCATAGAATTATTACCGGTAAATCATAAGTAAGAACAGTATTATTGCTTTGTGTGCTGAAACCAATGAACAATAAGTCATATACTTCAGTGAGAAAAGCACATAATAAATGCTTTAAGAGATATACAGGGAGAAAGTGAGCAGCTCCACCTAACCACTGATAATTTCTTCCCTAAGGAAGCCAATAGCACAAGTCTAGCATGAGGAGAAACCCGTAGGTCCTTGACTGCTTTAAATCCCACAGGGAGATGAATGTCCTCTTTTTCATGTGAAGGTATCAAGCTCATCTGTAAAATGCACCAGTACGAAAAGTTAAATAGATGTTTATACAACATCGTTCATGCGCTCTCTGACCAAGCATACTAGAGGCTATTAATGGGCTGAATTTATCAATAACCTTGAATAGAAGCAAGATTCTGTTAAATCCAGTTTCAGAAGGCCAAAATAACTTTTACCTTAGTGAGCACATTCATTGTTCCCATTCCTGATAGCCTTCGAGCAATTATCAAAATCTGACTCGATGAATCAACATCGAAAATACGTGCACCATCTACTTGTAACTCTTTCTACAAAAAATTACAGACGTGTTTACAAGTTAACAAGCCTACTAAATAATGCTTACATTAAATGAACTCTTAAGCCATGCCAAAAAACAAATAAATGGAGTGAGGAGAACCAAAAATGATTGTCTTCAATGCAACGATATAAAGTCAACCTAATCCAGTATGATTGACTTGACATCGGCAACGTTAAGAATCAAAAATTAAAACATCCAACCTAAACTCCTCCCAGACAACAGCCTGTCAATTTGAAAAGGAAGTCCTTTGTGCCTTGAGTTTTCTAATATCATAGCCCTAAATAATTGAAAATCACCATTTAAGTTGGTTTATCTATTTCAAATGTAGAAATGTTCTTTTTCTTTCTGTTGGATAATAATACTTTGATTGTAATCCACCAATTAAATGATATGTCATGTCAATGTTGCTAAGCAACAGAGCTTAGTAGATCATTTCTTTCTATATATACACATCTAAATCCTATCGAGTTGTATAAATTCAGGCATGGCAAACTGCAGGCTATGTTTCTAACAAATTACAATACTGTAAGAGTTCTGTAGAATTCAAACCTGCAACATAAAACTATTTGAAGATCCTTGCCGGTAAAACTCTTGTTCAACGTCATCTCCTACAAAAAACATGAAGTTAAGAATTCATTGACAAGGAGACAGGACCTAAAATATAATACCGTCCAATGATTAATTTTTTTGGAAAAATGGTTACCGAGAATAACTTCTCCTTGACAACCCCTCCTAGTCACAGATGACCCTGATGGCCTGGATTTTCCACCTTCTAATAGACCCTCCAAGTAGCGTGTTCTCTGCTAGACCAGAGTTTTTCGAGGAATCAGGAATGTCAAATGTGAAAGAAAATTAAGACTAGGCAAAGCTATTTGTATTAAAAAATTCTCTCAAACCAAAAATTTGTATTTAAGATAGTTATACTACTCAATTATCAGCTCTTAGTATGCCAAGGCTTAACTTGTGGTAAGAGACTAAGAGCGAAGCCATCCCACACTAATGGACTGGGTTTGAGCCACCTTTATGTGGTGTTGGGGGTGGGGGGAGGTGTTTGAAGTCCTTTGAACTCTCTTTATTAAACAACAAGCCGAAGAGGAACAGCAGGTAAGAGTAAGACAAAATACAACCAGCAATAAGCAAACATATCGGCCTTTAATTTCTCTAATAATAAGATGTATTGGTTAAGAGAAAAATAACAATATGGTGAATGAAAATTATAGTTGAAGTAAAAGAGTATGAACACCAATCTGGTCCATGAATTATGAGTTCAACTATGTAAATGCACATGATTTTGCAAAGGCACCTCCTACCTCATGGGCAAAAGTTTAAATTTTTACACCACATGAATAATGCTTGATAAGAAATGCTTAGTAAATGAAAATCTTAAAAATGTTAAGGGCCGTTTGACATGACTTTTGAGAAGTTAAAAATGATTTTTTTAAATTTAAAATTCAAAAACGACTTTTGAACCTATTTGGCTAATTTTGTTAAAGTGCTTTTGGTAGTAAGAAGATCTATCAGAGGGAGTTAGTTCGGTGTAGCTTCCTCTAAAAGCAATTCCAGAATAACAAATTCTTTTGAAAACTAGTTTCCAAACAAAAATCAAGGTAACTTCTTAGAAAAGTTCTTTTATAGGAGTAAAAATAAAAGAAAAAGCCATGTGAAACAGGCCCTTAGCCCGTTTATGGCCCCTATTGAGAAAAAATAATGTTTTAAATAGTGATTTTTTAGAGAACGTGTGGTTAAAAAGTAAACAAAATATTTTATTGTATGAATGTTTGGTTGAAAATAAGTATGAGAATTAGAGAGTTTTGTTTTAAACGGAGACAAATAGGGGCTAAATGATCGGAGACAACCAATCTAACAGTACATTTTCAATATCAAGCATTAGACATTAAGACACTGTTTGGTATTGATTAATATCAAAATTTTAATCTAAGTCTACTTCAACAATTAATTTTAACAACACATTTCATGGACCAACAACTTTTCAATCACGCATTTATCAACTTTTCAAAATCTACTAAAAATCTGATTTTAATCCCCACCAAACAAGAGCTAAGTATCCTACCCTAAAATCACAATAGTGACACTACTCTATAGCTAATATATTGACAATGCTATATATGCATGACATAAGAAGCCACAAGGAAAGAAGTTCAAGGACATGAAAATTAGAAAAATATTTAACACCCTAACTACCCACCCCAAAAAAGGGAAAACCAAGCAATTGATTTTAAGTTAAAAATAAAATACACATGCCTCTTTGAGATAGTGCACTTCCATGCACAAATCAGCTTCTTTCTTCTGCCATTCAACTCGCTTTTCAGACAAGTCATCACTCTGCAAGAATTATTCATTAAAGAAATAAGCAGGAAGCAGCATAGACACTCGAGGGCAAAAATAATAAGAAACAATCAATTCGCTCGTTATGATTTCAAGGTCATATCTCAGTTATTCCTCTCAAGAAAATAACCATATCTCACTATGATCATGGCGACTGATCATGGCGACAGATCATGGCACAGCCAGGGTTGAAAAAGTTGAAGTCAAAAGCTATCGAGCATCTCATGTTGACAATAAGACAACATTTAGAACAGGCGTTCATAAATATGATAAGATTCTATTTAAAAGTAGATCAAGGATGCTTCCATCAAAATTTAAATGATGTCAATTAGCAGAATTGATCATCAAATTTGGAAGTGGCAGGGCAAGAAAAGAGACCAAGGACAAGAAATTACAATCCAGTGTCAGATGTTATAGAACTAAAGGAAGGATTATTTTTTTTAACCCTCCTGATAAGAAATTAAAAGATAACAAACTGTGAGTCTTACATAAATGAGACAAAGAATGATACAGATTACAAAATTTATATTATCACAAAAGCACAAGCAATAGAAGGACAATCTTCTGACAAATACATACGATAGAAGAAAATTTAATGAAGTTCAAGTAAAGATTGTCAAACAATTAGATGTTGTCACTTCATGCTAGCAATGGACTACATTTGATGAAAGCTCCACGTTTTTATATACAAGTAAAATATTCCCCAATTCCCATCAGCCAAGAACTAAGCAACAGTAGCTAATGATCAAGTATATTAACATTCCAGCAATCTGGAGCAGAAAACACTTTAGGTGCATACCTAATGGTAAGCAATCGTTATATGAGTCAAATGCCCATTTAGAATGCTCCTTGCAAAGAAAGTACATACAAAATCCACAAAAGCATTTGTGCCTTATATGATTCAAATGACCATTTAGGCCATGTCGTTCTGTTCTCAAACTAGACTTTACGCTTCCACTTATAGGAACTCCATGTCAGATCATATCCAATGAAGTATCAGGAGAAAATTGTAAACTTCATTTGTCGGTAGTAATTTTATTTTTTTACCTTTTCCTTGAGAGAAGAATATTTAGCTTCCAGAGACCGAACTTTCTGCAGAACAAAATCAAGTAAATTGAGAAAACAAAAAAATCAAGATTTTCTCCAGCACAAACCTGAATCAAAGTATCACCTTTTGTAACTTCTCGTCAATAGCAGCAATCCGAGACGCATATAGTACTCGAATACTCTTTAACGAGCATTTCTTTTTGCATTGTGGACACTGAAACCAGAAGAACCCAGAACGTTTATGAGTTAAAAGGAGGAAAAAAAAGGTGGGTGACTAAATATAATTTACCTTGCCAGAGCCTCGACCCTGCAGCCATTTCTTGATGCAAGCCAAACCATAGATATGGCCACATGGAAGGCAACTAACATTAAAAACAGAGAGAATAAAAATGAATTAAGCAGCTACATATTAAACGAGAAAAGAGAATAGTACAGTACAATAACATAAAGTACGGACCAGACCCTATGGTCACCGCCAGATGACCAAGCCTCGAAGCAAATGGGGCAAATTAAGCCATCAACTTCATCCCTGATCAACTCCCCTTCTGCATCCACGTTATCTTCTTCGTCTTTATTATCCTTGGACGATAACGTTTCACCACCTTCACTATTATTATAGTTTCTTCTCTCATTACTGCCATCTTCATCCTCATCCTCCACCACTACGACGTCGTCTCTCTGAACAGCCGAATCATCAACATCTACAGACTCCTGAGACGAAGTCGCAACGGAAGCAGAATTAGGACTATCATTTGGCGGCAGTCTGACGGAATCGCTGTCCATTTCATCATCACCGTCTTCTGCGTGCAAGTATTCACTGAGTCCTGATGGGCTAATTCCCCTCTCTATAAGAAATGATAGGTACGCTAAGTAGTCTTCCTCCGCCATTGTAGTTTTGTCACGGATTTGAGGTTAAAAATTAGGGCACGAAAATGAAAATTGGAGGGACAGGGGAACGTTCGTAGGCGGGAATGGCCAGTTGGGATTTAAATGTTTTGTTAGTGACTAGTGAGTGAACTTTGGTTCATGTCCCCGATTTAGTCACCGAACTTTCATAATCGTTCCATTATTGGTTGAACTTTGATCCGTTATCATCCATTACACATTGGGTGGCTGCTGTCTCAATTAACGCTGGCATGGAAGACAGAAAACGGAGTTGGCAAGTTATCTCCTTCCAAATATTAAATGGAACGCCATGTCAACGCTACGTCACACGGCCAAACACACATTTATCAAATTTATAACTCTCAAGCGCACATTTACCATCTTCAAACAAAAAGAGGTATAGAAGGAATGTTTCAAAACGATTTCAAAGCTCCATCATCAAACTCCAAATCGAAATCACATTCGAAACCCTAATCCACGAATCCAAAAAATCGAAACCTTAACTACAAAAGTAGGGAAGCACAATCCCTAATTTCCAAAACCCATTTCTAGAATAGTTGAGAAGCTCAATCCCTAATTTCTCGAAATCAATTTGTCATTCGAAACCTAATCCCCAGACCCGTCGTTCGTAACCAGTAGAAGAGCCCAACCAGAAGCAACATCTATTTGATTTGAGAAGTTCGACTTCGAGCAAGATGCTTGAACGTGCACATGGACATAAATATTGAAGGTAAATTCGATCGTGCAAAGAAGTTGTATGTTTGAGTTTAACTATCTTCAAATGGGTATTCTCTCCCTCCATCTGTTTGTATTGTGAGGAATTGTTTGTGCTAAGTAACGACCTAAAATGTGTCCCACATCGCTAGGCTAAGTTTAGTGTGTGTGTTACAACAAGTTGGGCATTCTTCTTTGCAAAACTTTTTAAGCGTAATTCTACTCATCGTGGTTGTCACAATTTTGAATGGCTGACTATGTGGTATAGCAGGAAGGGGGATGGGCTGCAATTGAATGGTGTTACATTTTGAATTAGGGATGGGGAAGGGGTTGCAGTAGAGCGAGAAGGGGGAGGGGCTGAGTAGGTGTTACAATTATGAATGGATTCTATTATGTAATTGTTTCAATAATTACATACAAATGTCCTATTTGACTTGGCTGAACATGTTTGCATAGCTTAATTCCATTTTCTTAAACCGTAGTCCTTGTCTTTATATTATTCCATTGTTATTTCTGATGTGAAAGAAATACATTACACAAATCTAATGTGGTTGAATTGTATAACAGATTGTGAGAAAGATCCGAACTTCTTAAAATCCGACCACGACTTTAAGTCAGATGACGATGACATTGAATATGATAGAAATGTAACTGATGGGATTGAAATTGGATCGAGCGGTCATGACGATGAAGTACAGGAAGAACGAGAAGAATGCAACGAGAATGAGTTAGATGAATTAGAACTACCGTCGTCAGAGGATCTACTCTCCCAATGTTCATCAGATGAGGATGGCAGTTATCACTTTCCTCAATCTACTTTTGATCAAGACATGACAAATCCTCAGTTCGAGGTAGGACAAATATTCAGTTCTGCAACCAAGTTCTGAGAGGCGACGCGAACATACGGTGTATTGAATGGGTACAACGTAAAATTTAAGGCAAACGAGGAAAGAAAAGTGCAATGAATTTGTAAATTGGGTTGTAAATGGCGAATATAGGCTTCTAAATTTGATGCATCCGAGAGGTTGCAAGTAAAATCTTACACTTCTGAGCATACCTATAGCTGGTATCAATCTAATAGACACTGTAATTACATATTCTTGAGTTAATTTTGGCAATAGTGAAGAAGGGTCTCCATACAGATATTAGCAGAAATGTAGCATGGAAGATGAGCAGATATGCAAAAGAACTTTTAGTAGGGGATTTTTAGACCAAATTCACATGGATGAAAATGTTTGTATGGAAGAAAGTCCTCAACGCTTACAGAGATTTGTAAGTTCAATTCATTTTTTATTACGGAGACCAAATTGACATGGCATGGAGCGTGACTGGTAAGTTCAATTTTATTTTATTTTTTTTATATATGAGAACCACATAGTGGCCAACACTTCAAGGTGCCAATCTTAATTCGTTTAGGCTACTCATTTGAGATCCCAATTTGCTTTTCTTAGTATTCTTTCTTCTTCTTTTTTTTTTTTCTCCTCTGGTGTGTGGTATGTTTCTTTATGTTGGGTTTAAAGGTGTGGGTCAGTGAATTATGCTACATATCAATTTGTCTATATGGCTTTTTTTGCTTTGTTCTTTAACTGAGGGGCTGAATTAAGGAAAGATCTGGTTACTGGCTTGTGTATGCTATAAACCGTACTCTCTACATTACATCGTGCACTCTTTGGGATTGCACTCGTTTGAATTTCTCATAATTATCAATGATAGATTAATATGAACCTCCATTACAAAATTTGCATAAAAATATTGAAATTACAAACATAAATTCCAAATTAATGGGATTAACATACAATCTGAAGTTCGACGTCTACGAACAAATTATAAACCATTGAATTACACAAACTTGAGAATAACATAAATTGTCGAGTTTCACAGAGCTCTTCCAATTTGTTTCCTATTATCTTTCTCTCATTTTTCCTTGTAAAAAGTAAATTTGACAGAGATATCCACTTCATTTTCTTCGGTTATTTTAGCAACACGCTTCAACAAACC